>CM040927.1:41465034-41500034 GCA_023029165.1 Gobiocypris rarus | reverse complement strand
AGAGATGCACTGCAAGAAAAATCAAGGCACATTTACTGGAGAAGCGACATGACTGAAGATATTAAACTGCGTTTTCTAAAAAAAAAAAAAGACTTAACAGTGGTCCTATAATGTCCCCAAGATGTAAAAGAAGTCTCTGCTGTCTCCAGAGTGTGTCTGTGAAGTGTTATCTCAGAATACCCCACAGATAGCATAGCATGTGTTCAAATGGTCACTTTTTTAGGGTGAGCAAAAACACACCGTTTTTGTGTGTGTCCCTTTAAATGCAAATGAGCTGCTGCTCCCGCCCCCTTTCAGGAAGTGTTTCAGTCGATGTACATTTGAAATGGGAAATGCGCGCCTTCTAGTGATGGGAAGTTCAGTTCTTTTTCACGAACCGGTGATCCGTTTTCTTTTTTTTAACCGGTCCATTATTGTTTTATTCTCTTTATATTCTGTATGAAATGGGTATGTTTGGGTTTGGGAGTAGGGTCAAGGGATCTTACATTTATCTATAAAATTATACAGATATCTATGATATGAAAGATTTGTAAATATGTAATGTTTTGTGTCTGTAAAAACGTAATAATGCAACGCTTAAATGTTGCCGATACGTCCATGTTGTACGTTTTAGCATCTATCAAAAAAGTGGGGATATAGTAGGGATTTCAAAATATTGTATTTGAATATTTGGGCTCATAAAAAAAAAGAATATTTGAATAGTAATTAATTTAATAGTAATTTTTGCAATGAATAATTAATTAGCTACTCTTTGCATTTAAGATCTTTCATGATTACGGGCCCTGTTCGTTTATCCACTCTTTTTAATTTCCCAACATTCAACATTGAATTCTGTAAATCAAATTTTAAAACATATTTTCTTGTAAATTGACTATTAATGCAGGTAACACATTTAAAATGACCCCGTGGAGTTTGACCTGTAAGAGTTTTTTTTAAAGCTTTTTTTAAGCTAAGAAAAAAGAGTCTTAAATCAACCAGAAGATTTTTCTTTCTGAAAGATGAGTTCCAATAGGAGTCGGTTTGGATATTAAAACTCATATTGCTATGTCTGGGATTATTCCTGATGATTTATTGTTGCCAGGGTTTCCTGCTTAGAGGGTTTCATGATGCAATCGGTTTCATTTTAACCTGCAAAACCTCTATATTCTTATTTTAAGCTCTTCAGAAAATCATCCGTGTTATGTAAACATTTTCACAAGGCAATGTAAGTTAAGTCACTGTTAAAATCATAGATATGCATACGTAGATGCCTCATTCGAGCGCTCCAGCTCTAACACATGCTGGGCTAGTTTTATGTAGGACTTTTAATGGGTATTATTTTTAGTGCCTGATTACAATTCCTGCAAAATCACGTTATGAATTATATCGTCCGTTAGCTTCGCTTATACACCACACATTTGAACTTACCCGACATATATTAGTGTTAAATGTCCAAATATTTCAGTTATTATAACTGTAATAGTATTATTCGTCTCGTTTCAGAGTATTATTATTAACAGGTCATCTAATGAAAATGAAAACACATTTTATATTAGGTATGTCATAGTAAATGGTATTTTTAATGTATTATTTACATTCCACATTTCTATGTAACGATGTATTATTAATATTATTATATTGATCAAGTGTAAGAACGTACATTATATTAAGTATGTTTTTCCAATATAGTTCTCATTTACATGTTTCAAATTAATAACATTTGTGTGTACTTTTGATCAGGCACTGGGTCCTAAAGGAGACATAATTTCTCATGACCGTTCCAAAATGGTGGACGTCTTGCGTAAACGACTACTAATGAGGCATCTATGTGTGTATATGTCTATGGTTAAAATGCTAGGTCGTCTAAGGTCAATGTGTGTGTTCTGGGTTGTTGCTAGGCGTTGCTAAGGTGCATAAGTTTTAATGCTTGATGTTTGAAACCTCACTGACAGCGAAAGTACTCGACAAACACCACTATTTTAATTGCCTGTGTTTTGCAGGATTATTCCAAATTGATCCGATCCATTCCAAGCTCCCGTTTCTCTAAATGATCCTCAAATGTATACGTAACTTCCAGAAACTTTTTAAAATGAGAGCAGTTGCCATAGCAACCATCCTGAGGGATTCTCTTAACGCACTGCACAGATACAGCCAAACAGATTTCATTCAGTCAAATTATTACTTTTCTGTGATTTTTCTCAAAGCAGATCATCTAGACGGTCCGTTCTGTGATTTTTATGTCATGCATATTTTATTTAGTTTGAGCAAAACTTCCTGTGTGCTGGAACATTCCCTCGAATTAAAAGAAGCCTGTGCCGAATACACTGACAAACGTAGTCCAAGCATGAAGACTGGCGTTTTCCCCGACGCAGCTCGTGTTTGAGGAGCGCTCGGCTGATATTTACACTGCTGAACGGGGTAATGATTCCTCTCAGGAGCTCTTACTGACATTAAGGAGGCTGTTATTGCTGAATTAATAAGGAGAAATATTCCCACTGAATGCTTGACCTCTCTTGCACACCATGCCGTGAAAATTAGCTATCAGTGTGTCCAAACGCGGCACGCTCGGCATGTGTGGGAATGCATTCATGCGTATTCTTTCCTCTCTCTCTCTCTATCTCTCTCTCTCTCTCTCTCTCTCTCTCTCTCTCTCTCTCTCTCTCTCTCTCTCTCTTTATATATATATATATGAAGTGAATCACAAAGGGGTGTGTGTCACTCCTGCTGGGTTCGGTTAATAGGCTTTCCGTCGAGTGCTCACTAACAGAGCATCATGATTGTATGTTTTTTAATTCAGTACTTGTTGTAAATGTCTTTTAGAGGTTGGTTAGTGTGTTTGCAAACAAAAATTTCGTTTCATAACTAATGCCAAAGTGTTGCACGCGTTTCTGGATGTTCGTTTTTTCCCATATAGCGACGCTTTCCGTGGAAATCAGAAATGAGGTGACGCCTGTGCTTTGTGTAATTGCTAAGTAGGTCATTGCACACAATATCTCTCCACGACTCTTGTTAAAACATTCAGATGATTCATGTGGTGCCATGGTTCGCCTACCGAATGCAATCTTGCAAGATTTGAGACTTTTCCTGCTGTTGACTGTCCTGAGACGTCTCATCCCTGCCTGAGGACATGGGATATTGCAGGAATGTGTTTTAATCAGCAGAAGCACCAGATGCCCACACACACACGCACACACACACACACACACACACACACCATCACACTGCACATGTTTGTTTATGTGAATGATGGGGACATTCCATATGAATACATTTTATATACAAACCACCTTTTCCCTCCCCTACACCCCTAAACCTACCTCCACACACACATCACACACACACACACACATGTCATTACTTACATTGTGTCCTGATCACACACAAACTCACACACACACACACACACACACACACACACACACACACACACACACACACACACACACACACACACACGCGCACGCTCAACTCACACACATGCTCAATCACACTCACACACACACGCGCACGCTCAATCACACACACACTCACACACACGTTTGTTTTTGTGAAATGTGGGGACATTCCATAGGCGTAATGCATTTTGTACTGTACAAACCATATTTTCTATCCCCCTACACTGCCCCTGCCCCTAAACCTACCCCTCACACACACACACACACACACACACACACACACACACACACACACACACACACATGTCTGGTTTACTATCTTTGTGGGGACTCTCCATTGGCGTAATGGGTTTTACACCGTACAAACTGTATTTTATATCCCCCTACACTGCCCCTGCTTCTAAACCTACCCATCACACACACACACACACACACACACACACACACACACACACACACACACACACACACACACACACACACACACACACACACACACACACACACACTCACTCACTCACTCACTCACTCACACCACTCACTCACTCACACACTCACTTACTCACACACGCTCACACACACACTCACTCACACACTCACTCGCTCAACTCACTCCACTCACACACACACACACACTACACACACACACACACACACACACACACACACACACACACACACTCACTCACACTCACTTACTCACACACGCTCACACACACACTCACTCACACACTCACTCACTCACTCACACACTCACTTACTCACACACGCTCACACACACACTCACTCACACACTCACTCACTCACTCACACACTCTCTCACTCACTCTCACACACACACACTCTTTACTCACTTATTTAACATTCCATCAAGTCCTTCAGATCTAGAGATCATCTCTAGAGCTCTTTCCTGCTGCAGAAGGAAAACTCTCAGGAAAGTGTTCATGAGTACTTTGGTAAGTCAACAGGCTCAGAAACATCTCTCAAGGTCGACAGCTATGAAATTAAATTTGAATTGCCTGCTAATCAGTGAACAAACAGACATAGATAAGAATACATCTGCTGCAAATGCACTTAGACAGGTGGAGTGGATGGATTGCACCACATTCATGGATTCTGATGCTCGAGGGCTGTGGACACGTTTGACTGTTTGGTGCACGTCCAAAAATTGCCACCCACGCTTTCGCCTGCGCTGTCGTTATTCACCGATGCCATTCAGAAGCTCCTTGAAGACTCGCAGATTACGGAGGATTACTGTCTGTACCGACACACACCGTTTATGACAGTCTCTCCTCTTGAGCGTAAGAAACACAGCGACTGTCACAGGAAAAACCATGTGGAGTTGCATAAGCGCAGATCAATGAGGCCTATGATCAGTCAGGTCCCAAAATAATTGAAAGAAAACAAGTTATGATAATATAGCAAAATGAGAGATTTACAGTAGGCTGGTCATTTTTGACTGGGACCAGCACAAGCGTAACATAATGGGAAAAACTCCCCAAAAGGTGTCCAATAGTGCTTTTGCAATGACGGTTGTTGCAAAGCAGCTTTACAGTGTTAAACAGGAAAATAATGCAACAAAATTTGTTTTCGGCTATACGTTTGCGTTGAAGAAAACGGTAATGTCATCAGTTCTCCTCTGGCCAATTAACAAACAGTGTATGATTATTATTCTGGTAACCTAACAGGTCAGAAATCATATTAGATCGGAATATTCAAAGGATCGAAGTCATTACGCCGGAGACGGGTTTATTGAGGATGCTGTGTAGGCGAGGTGAATTCAACATTCAGTGCAGAAGAGAAGAAATTTAAACGGTCTCTGCAGACACTTCAGGGATGTGTTGGTCATGTTCGGGCGCAGGTCCACCATCTGGTCGGGACACGGCCAGGGTCCGGCTGACTGCAGTAAACCTCGGGATAAACAGAGAGACTAACATTAGCACACATGCCATTCTTTTAACGATTACATCAGGTGTTATGGGACGTTTTCCCGGTTCCGGCTGACCTAGTTAATGCAGCCTAACAGTCAGTCAATTGATTTGAATAATATAATTTAAAAAGTGTTTTATGTGAATGCCATAGTAAAGAGATGTGTTTTTAGTCTAGATTTAAACTGACAGAGTGTGTCTGCTTCCCGAACAATGATAGGAAGACTGTTCCAGAGTTTAGGAGCTAAATAGGAAAAGGATCGAGCGCCTGCAGTTGACTTTGATATTCTAGGTATTATCAGCAGGTCAGAGTTTAGAGAGCGCAGTAGACGTGATGGAGTATAATGAGTTAAGAGCTCGCTCAAGTACTGGGGAGATAAACCATTTAGTGCTTTGTAAGTAATTATCAAGATTTTAAAATGCATGTGATGTTTAATAGGGAGCCAGTGCAGTGTTGACAGAACCGGGCTAATGTGTTCACACTTCCTGGTTCTAGTAAGAACTCGAGCTGCTGCGTTTTGGACCAGCTGGAGTTTGTTTATTAAGCGAGCGGGGCAACCACCCAGTAGAGCATTACAATAATCTAGCCTTGAGCTCATGAACGCATGTATTAACTGTTCAGCATTTTGCATTGAGAGCATGTGCCGTGTAGATATATTTTTAAGATGGTAGAATGCAGTTTTACAGATGCTAGAAACGTGGCTTTCAAACGAGAGATTGGTTTTAAAGAGCACACCCAGGTTCCTCACTGACGACGAGGGCTTGACAGAGCACTGTGTGAGAAGTCAGTAAGTTTGAGTCCAGTGTGATAACATTAACTGCCATTTTCAGAAACAATTACACACCATGAGTTAAATCCGATTGATCATTGGTTATGCATTTTTAATTTGAACATCTAAACCAGCTTTGTGTTCCTCTCTGGATCTAGTATGGACTCATTCTGTGTGAATATTAAAGACTGTGCTCGTGTTGTGATTATTAAAATTGCATTAGACTATTTGAATCTATTAGGCATTAGACAACACAATCCAGAAAAATTCAATCCATCCATCCATCCCTGATTAAAACATTTCTATTTCCATCCATCCATACATCCCACATTCTATTTTCACCCAGTTCAACATCCATCCATCCCATATTTCTATTTTCACCCAGCTCAACATCCATCCATCCCATATTTCTATTTTTACCCAGCTCCATATCCATCCATCCCATATTTCTATTTTTACCCAGCTCAACATCCATCCATCCCACATTTCTATTTTCACCCAGCTCAACGTCCATCCATCCCATATTTCTATTTTTACCCAGCTCCACATCCATCCATCCCATATTTCTATTTTCACCCAGCTCCACATCCATCCATCCCATATTTCTATTTTTACCCAGCTCCACATCCATCCATCCCATATTTCTATTTTCACCCAGCTCCACATCCATCCATCCCATATTTCTATTTTCACCCAGCTCAACGTCCATCCATCCCACATTTCTAATTTCACCCAGTTCAACGTCCATCCATCCCACATTTCTATTTTCACCCAGCTCAACGTCCATCCATCCCACATTTCTATTTTCACCCAGCTCAACATCCATCCATCCATCATCCATCCCACATTTCTATTTTCACCCAGTTCAACATCCATCTATCCCACATTTCTATTTTCACCCAGCTCAACATCCATCCATCCATCATCCATCCCACATTTCTATTTTCACCCACCCAGCTCAACATCCATCCATCCATCCATCCCACATTTCTATTTTCATTCAGCTCAACATCCATCCATCCATCCCACATTTCTATTTTCATCCAGCTCAACATCCATCCATCCATCCATCCATCCATCCATCCATCCATCCCACGTTTCTATTTTCACCCACCCAACTCAACATCCATCCATCCCACATTTGTTTTCATCCAGCCATCCCTTATTTCTGTTTTCATCCAGCATCCTCATTTCTATTTTCACCCTGCCATCCCATATTTATATTTTCTATTTCCATCCATCCCACATTTCTAGTTCATTGGAGATACTGCAAAACTAAAGAGGATGGACGGATGTATGTAAAACGTTCTCAAGGTCAGTAAGAATTAATATGAAGTTATATACCTCCCTAATGGGATGTAGTATCGGCTGTTTTATGTTTGAGGAGCCATTAATATGATGGCAGAAGAGCCTAGAGTCTGTAATTCAGGGTCTGTGAAGCATTAACTGCCGGTGGGAGTAATCTTCTTCATTACTACATTGATTAGATGTACTCATCAAATCGCACAGAGCAGAATGATCAGTCCCATCCGTCCCTGACCAGGGGAACATGCAACTGGCTCAGCCACTTTTGCATTGAGAGCATGTGCCGTTATGTAGATATATTTTTAAAATGGTAGAATGCAGTTTTACAGATGCTAGAAACATGGCTTTCAAGCGAGAGATTGGTTTTAAAGAGCACACCAGGTTCCTCACTGTGACGAGGGCTTGACAGAGCACTGTGTGAGAAGTCAGTAAGTTTGAGTCCAGTGTGATAACATTAACTGCCATTTTCAGAAAAAATTACACACCATGAGTTAAATCCGATTGATCATTGGTTATGCATTTTTAATTTGAACATCTAAACCAGCTTTGTGTTCCTCTCTGGATCTAGTATGGACTCATTCTGTGTGAATATTAAAGACTGTGCTCGTGCTGTGATTATTAAAATTGCATTAGACTATTTGAATCTATTAGGCATTAGACAACACAATCCAGAAAAATTCAATCCATCCATCCATCCCTGATTAAAACATTTATATTTCCATCCATCCATACATCCCACATTCTATTTTCACCCAGCTCAACATCCATCCATCCCATATTTCTATTTTTACCCAGCTCAACGTCCATCCATCCCATATTTCTATTTTCACCCAGCTCAACATCCATCCATCCCATATTTCTATTTTTACCCAGCTCCACATCCATCCATCCCATATTTCTATTTTCACCCAGCTCAACGTCCATCCATCCCATATTTCTATTTTCACCCAGCTCAACATCCATCCATCCCATATTTCTATTTTACCCAGCTCCGTATCCATCCATCCATCCCATATTTCTATTTTACCCAGCTCAACATCCATCCGTCCCATATTTCTATTTTCACCCAGCTCAACATCCATCCATCCCATATTTCTATTTTACCCAGCTCCACATCCATCCATCCCATATTTCTATTTTCACCCAGCTCAACATCCATCCATCCCATATTTCTATTTTACCCAGCTCCACATCCATCCATCCATCCCATATTTCTATTTTCACCCAGCTCAACGTCCATCCATCCCACATTTCTAATTTCACCCAGTTCAACGTCCATCCATCCCACATTTTTATTTTCACCCAGCTCAACGTCCATCCATCCATCATCCATCCCACATTTCTATTTTCACCCAGCTCAACATCCATCCATCCATCATCCATCCCACATTTCTATTTTCACCCAGTTCAACATCCATCTATCCCACATTTCTATTTTCACCCAGCTCAACATCCATCCATCCATCATCCATCCCACATTTCTATTTTCACCCACCCAGCTCAACATCCATCCATCCATCCCACATTTCTATTTTCACCCAGCTCAACATCCATCCATCCATCATCCATCCCACATTTCTATTTTCACCCACCCAGCTCAACATCCATCCATCCATCCATCCATCCATCCCACGTTTCTATTTTCATTCAGCTCAACATCCATCCATCCATCCATCCATCCCACATTTCTATTTTCATTCAGCTCAACATCCATCCATCCATCCATCCCACATTTCTATTTTCATCAGCTCAACATCCATCCATCCATCCATCCCACATTTCTATTTTCATTCAGCTCAACATCCATCCATCCATCCCACATTTCTATTTTCATCCAGCTCAACATCCATCCATCCATCCATCCCACGTTTCTATTTTCACCCACCCAACTCAACATCCATCCATCCCACATTTGTTTTCATCCAGCCATCCCTTATTTCTGTTTTCATCCAGCATCCCTCATTTCTATTTTCACCCTGCCATCCCATATTTATGTTTTCTATTTCCATCCATCCCACATTTCTAGTTCATTGGAGATACTGCAAAACTAAAGAGGGATGGACGGATGTATGTAAAACGTTCTCAAGGTCAGTAAGAATTAATATGAAGTTATATACCTCCCTAATGGGATGTAATATCGGCTGTTTTATGTTTGAGGAGCCATTAATATGATGGCAGAAGAGCCTAGAGTCTGTAATTCAGGGTCTGTGAAGCATTAACTGCCGGTGGGAGTAATCTTCTTCATTACTACATTGATTAGATGTACTCATCAAATCGCACAGAGCAGAATGATCAGTCCCATCCGTCCCTGACCAGGGGAACATGCAACCGGCTCAGCCACTGGGAATCAGGGCACGAGAACAGGGACGGGAGAAACAGAAAGGATGAGCAGTAAATCCTGAAATGTCCTCATCATGGAAGAGGGAATCTGCTGAGAACAATGAAAACCAGATGGAGTGTCCTGCGCTTTCTGTAGCGAGTCGAATGAATGATGAGGCGTTAGCGGAGGAGAGAAAACGCTTTGAGTTGTGTTGTATGATCACAGCTTTATTCTAATATACGCTGTCAGATGTGCCAGATTACTACATTTAAGCATGCTTGTGTAACATCTAACTAGGTTTTTACATATTCTCTGTGGAATTCTTTTATTGAATAATGTCGAGTTGAGTTGTGGCTTGTTCCTCACACAGTGCTTTAATGGCGAATTATTGTTTTTGAAACCCCAGATGAGCATCACAATGGCACAAAGCTATAAAATAAATATTCTTTTCAGGTTAAACAGAGTTTTTGTCCTAACCAGCCACTCAGAGCTCCATGATTAATTATTAAAAGATCTTGATTCAAATAAACTCTAAAAATGTAAATTGTCCCTCGGTTTATGGCCACACCCACTGATGAGGTAACGCCTATTACTAACCTGCAGAGACATATACTTGAGCTGTGATTAATGGGGCGTGTTTCAACAGAACCAGGAAAGACCTCAATTGGATAGACCCACAACCAATCAGAGCAACGGAGTAAGTGACGTATGATGAGCGACGCATGGTTCGGATCATTTTACGGACTCGGATCTTTGAATCGCATTCAGCAAAATGAACAAATCTTTTTGCAATTCATTTAAGCAGAATATACGGAAGCCCTAAACCACAAAGTAAAACAAAAAAATCTGAAAAAAAAACGTTCGAATAAAGTCGAAACGTTTCGAGAATAAAGTCGAAATATGCACTCTAAAAAATGCTGGGTTGTTTTAACCCAATGTTGGGTCAATATATGGACTAACCCAGCAATTGGGTTGTTTTAACTTAGCGATTGGGCTGATTTAACCCAGCGATTGGGCTGGTTTAACCCAGCGATTGGGTTGTTTTAACCCTGCGTTGGGTTAAATATTTGCTTAAGACAACCCAATCGCTGGGTTAAAACAACCCAATCGCTGGGTTAAAACAACCCAATCGCTGAGTTAAAACAACCCAATCGCTGGGTTTAAACAATCCAATCGCTGTGCTAAAAACCCAATCGCTGGGATAAAACAACCCAATCGCTGGGTTAAAACAACCCAATCGCTGGGTGAAAACAAACCAATCGCTGGTGAAAACAATCCAATCGCTGGGTTTAAACAATCCAATCGCTGTGCTAAAACAACCCAATCGCTGGGTTAAAACAACTCAATCGCTGCGTTAAAACACCCCAAATGCTGGTTTAAAACAACCCAATCGCTGTTAAAACAACCCAATCGCTGGGTTAAAAGGACCCACTTTATATAAGGTGGCCTTAACTACTATGTACTAACATTTTAATTAATAATTTGATACATTGCACTTATTGTGTACATACATGTTTTTACATTGTACTTACATTTTTAAAAATACCTTGATGTAATTACATCTGTAATTAATTTCTGTAGTTACATTTATAATTACACTTGACACTACCCATCCCACCACACCTGTCCTAACCCTACCCTTAAACTCACCCATCCCACCACACCTGTCCTAACCCTACCCTTAAACTCACCCATCCCACCACACCTGTCCCTAACCCTACCCTTAAACTCACCCATCCCACCACACCTGTCCCTAACCCTACCCTTAAACTTACCCATCCCACCACACCTGTCCTAACCCTACCCTTAAACTCACACATCCCACCACACCTGTCCCTAACCCTACCCTTAAACTTACCCATCCCACCACACCTGTCCCTAACCCTACCCTTAAACTCACCCATCCCACCACACCTGTCCTAACCCTACCCTTAAACTTACCCATCCCACCACACCTGTCCCTAACCCTACCCGTTTCCCACCTCAATATCAGCAAAGGTGTTTTGCAATACAATATGAACACAGTAAGTACATTGTACTTAATTTTTGATGTAAGTACATAGTAGTTAAGGCCACCTAATATAAAGTGGGGCAGTTAAAACAACCCAATCGCTGGATAAAACAACCCAATCGCTGGGATAAAACAACCCAATCGCTGGGATAAAACAACCCAATCGCTGTGTTAAAACAACCCAATCGCTGTGTTAAAACAACCCAATCGCTGGGTTTAAACAACCCAATCGCTGGGTTAAAACAACCCAATCGCTGTGTTAAAACAACCCAATCGCTGGGTTTAAACAACCCAATCGCTGGGTTAGTCCATTTTCAACCCAACTTGTGTTGTTTTTTACCCAGAGTGTACCCATGCGATCTTATTCCTAAATCACAATAATTTGCCTATGTCTATTAAACCGTTGACAAGTCTGATCCAGAGAGAGCCGTTGTCATGTATAGATACGAAACAGCTTCACAAACAGTGTTTTTAACCACACAGCATCATTATTTCTGTTATATTAATTTAAATGATCTCAGTACTGGGATAAAGGTTTATAGTTTAGATATAAACGCTGACGTCTACGGTAGCGGTAGTAAATCCAACACGTTCTCTCTCCTAACTCGTCATATATTGAAAAGTGCGTCACTTTTAAACGCACATGACCTTTAAGCTTTAGCGTTCGCTCGAACTGATTGGCTGAAATCAAAACAGGGATAGTAACCCTTTGACGGAGGGCGTGGCTGAAGCTTGGTGCTGATGCGACGTCATAGTGACAACAGCCAATCGCACGTCTGCTCTAGGGTTGCATGAACGCAATTTGCTAGCGTCTTCTCTAGGGTATTTGCAGGGATGGAAATTAACTTTTTTGTCCACTGGCCACTGTGGCTGGTGGATTTCAACATCTACCAGCCACTCAATGTTTTTACCAGCCACTTTCTTGTTTTTAACCAACAATGTGTAACTGCATGTGAATATTAATACTACAAGCTCTCTGTCAATCTAGGCAGTTTTTATCATGCTTTAGTTTTAGTTAGTTATTTGATGCTATAAAAATGGGGGGTGTGACGTCATGATTGATAGATGAGATTAGGGATGGCTCGATACCACAATTTTGGCTTCGGTACGGTACTGCAATCTAATACCGAAGTACCGATATTAAATCGATACCATACAGGGTCTGAATTTTGATGCGGTATTGCATAATTTGAATAACTCTAAGTTTTAGGTTTATGAAGCGGGAAATAACCGCAAATATTTATTATTAAATTAATCAACAAAGATTATCACATCAATCAGTCATTTGGAAACTTTCTTGTTAGTAATTTCAGCATTACTGCGTGTCTCCATTCTCATAAAATGAGCAAATTGCTTCTGGCTTCAAAAGACATCGCACCTGCACTATAAAAGCAACCTGCGCGCCCAGATTCAACACTTTTGCTTCTGTTCGGGACCGCTGACGGAAATCACTGCCCACGCCTTCTTTTAAACCGTGCCAATTTGAACATGCAAGCGATTTATAGAATTTCGTAATACATATGGGATGGGAGCACTTTGAGAGTTTTCTTTGCGCTCATACCAACAACAAACACACAAGCCTAAAGAGCTCGCGCATTACAAATTAAGTTGTTTTTCCTTCACAATACACTCGAAATTATGTCAAATATGTCACATGTAACGTTAGTCACATAAACACAGCTGGTTATGTCTTTCGTGGATGTAAATAGTGCATATAGTCTGCGTGCAATTATTATGAGGTCTAAACGTCACTGGTTGAAATGAACGCTGGAGATTTCTTTATATTTAAACGATGCGATCTTATGTATGTGTGTTGATAAGTGTTATACATGTCTAAATTAGATCGTTTGAATGATGCACTCACCTGTCGATCTCTTATGTCTTACAAGTCAGGAATTAAGGGACTGATGCTTGGTAAGGTTTGATGGTTCTTCAGAAGTTGTATAAGCAAAGTAATTCCAAATATCATGTCTACTCCTGTCTTTATTAATGAGTTTTGTGCGTGTTGAGCGAGTCAACCGCTGTATTCATTTTATTCTGTTGCACATTTGCCGGTTTCACGTCATTTTGGGTAGCGCGCTGCCACCTAGCGGTGAACTTCGGAACAGCAGCAAATATCGAAATGAGCAAAATCATGATATTGTACCGTTTGAAATAAAATATATACCCGGATTTTCCCAGTACCGGTATACCGCGCATCCCTAGATGAGATTGACGGCTTCTCTGAGTGAATTTGTCACTGAGACACCAACAGACTTTCATAGTATGGTGTACATAATGGATTAACTTCCAATATCTTTTATTACAGGGTTTTCCTGCATTTAATTGTTTGGTTTCACTTTATTTTGATGGTCCCTTTAACACATTCTGTTGACTGTAAGTAGCACATGTCTAACTCTCATTGGAGTGTTAGTAGAGTATTAGTAGACTGGAAGGCTTATGATTGGAGTAAGTTGGCATGTATCAATCAATCAATCAATCAATTTTTATTTATATAGCGCCTTACAGCAGCCAAAAGGTGCACAAGGCGCTTTCCAAAACAAGCGTCAAACGACAACATAAAAACAAGTCCAACCAATCAAGACCAGCACTAAGAGTCAAAAGCTTGATTAAAAAAGTGTGTTTTCAGATGTGTTTTGAAAACACTCAGCACCGTGATGTTACGGAGGTGCACAGGGAGTGCATTCCACAACTTTGGTCCTTGAACACTAAATGACCGGCCTCCAAACTTTTTATACCTGTATGTTGGGGTAACCAGAGAAATATCAGAGGAACGGAGTGTTCTGGCTGGCTGATATGTTTTTACTAGTTCAGTGAGGTATACTGGGGCCAAGCCATGGATGGCCTTAAACACAAACAACAGAATTTTATACTCCACCTAAACTGCACTGGAAGCCAGTGAAGCGGAGGACCGGGGTGATGTGTGACCGTTTCGATATATTAGAGAGAAGACGTGCGGCTGCGTTTTGTACCAGTTGAAGGCGACTGATGAGTGATGTATTTAGTCTAGTATAGAGGGCATTACAGTAGTCGATCCTCAAGCTGATGAAGGCGTGAATTGCTTTTTCAAGGTCGGCTCTGGACAAAAAATATTTGACCTTACTAAGAAGTCGTAGCTGGTAAAAACTCGCCTTCACTACTGCACCAATCTGTTTATCATACTGCATGTTTTTGTCCAAAATAACACCCAGGTTACGATACAACGGAGCAAACTGAGGTGTCATAGGACCAAAGCTACAAGCACTATTAGATGAATCCGGGCTGAACAGGATGTACTCAGTCTTTTCCTCGTTTAAATGAAGGAAATTCTGGGAAAGCCACTGTTTGATGTCCTGAAGACAATTATAGAGAGGATCCAGTGACGAACGATTACTCAGAATCACAGGGAGGTAAATCTGTAGGTCGTCGGCATAGAAATGAAAATTAACGTTGTGTCTGGAGATGAGTTGCCCAAGTGGCAATATGTAGAGTGAAAACAGAATAGGACCGAGAATGGAACCCTGCGGTACTCCAGATGACATAGGGGCAACTGAGGAGGCAAAATCATTGAGCATTACTGAAAAGGTTCTATTAGTGAGGTATGAGGAGAACCAATTCAGCACCACTTTCTGCAGACCAGCAACATGTTGTAGACGAAATGAGAATTGCATGATCCACAGTGTCAAATGCAGCGGTAAGGTCCAGTAAAACTAGAACCATAGAGTTTTTTCTGTCAAGTGCTTCAAGAATGTCATTATGTACCCTCAGTAACGCAGATTCAGTACTATGCCTGGTCCTGAAACCAGATTGGAATGTATCCCCAATGCTGTGTAATTGCAGATGAGCCTGGAGCTGGGAGTAAACAAGCTTCTCCATCAACTTTGACAGAAATGATAGGTGAGAAATAGGTCGGAAGTTTGATAGAATGGAGGGGTCAAGGTTGGGTTTCTTAAGCAACGGTCTAATGATGGCATGTTTGAGAACTGTAGGAACAGTACCCAAAGTAAGACAGCTGTTTATGAAGGAGACAAGGCAGGGACCAGTGGTGTCAACAGCCTCCTTCAGAATCCTTGCAGGAACAATGTCTAAAGGGCAGGTGGTAGGTTTCAACTCAAGGACAGCTTTTTTGAGCTGTAGTTGCACAGTTACTTATAGTCAGAGTGTCTGTTAGGGGTCAAATGATAAATGGACTGCATTTATATAGCGCTTTTAACAGACCAATGGCCATCCAAAGCGCTTTACATATTGTCTCACATTCACCCATTCACTCACTCATTCATACACCGACGAGGCAAGGCGCCATCCAGCTCGTCGGGAGCACCTGGGATTAGGTGTCTTGCTCATGGACACCTCGACACTTGGTCAGGTGGAACCGGGGATCGAACCACCAACCTTCCAGTTTGTAGACAATCTACATGAACCACTGAGCCTCTGCCGCAACATTATGAAGCGTTAGCAGATATTAAGCAGACAGTCTAGGCTTCACTAATGAGAGTTAGAAGACATGTAGATGCTTATAGTCAACATAATATTCAAAATGGACCATCAGAATAAAGTGTTGCCATTTGTTTTTTCTTATTTGATGAGTTGTTGTGATTTATGAATGACTGCTGTAGAGGAAAAATTTAATCATAGAAGAAGATTATGTTTGAGTTTACACAGAAGTCAAACATCTGTTTTTATCACACAAAAACACCTCTTGGCATGGGGTTACGGACACCTAGATTGGGGACTCTCCGGGCCTTATTAACACACACACACACACACACACACACACACACACACACACACACACACACACACACACACACTGTTTGTTTTTGTGAAATGTGGGGACATTCCATAGGCGTAATGCATTTTATACTGTACAAACCGTATTTTCTATCCCCCTACACTGCCCCTGCCCCTAAACCTACCCATCACAGGAGACTGCACAGTTTACTTTCTGTGAAAAAAACCTCATCCTGTGTGATTTATAAGCATTTTGAAAAGTGAGGACATGGGGAACGTCCTCATATTTCACCCTCTTTTGTAATACCTATGTCATACCCATGTCATTATACACATTTGTGTCCTGATATTTCACAAAACATGCCCACACACACACACACACACACACACACACACACACACACACACACACACACACACACTCAAGTCAAACCTACATCTACCTCATAAAATGTATGCCAACCACACCTCACATTCTCATGCAGGGTCGTAAAAACCACTTGAGGCCTTGACACAAACACTGATAAGGGAAGACGGGGGGTCATTGTGTCCCTTGCTTTCTTTTCATTAGTTACAGAAGGGTGGGGGAAAGGCATTTGTTTTTCCTTTCCTCTGTACGGAAAAACACTGTGACACTGAGGAGTATAAAGGTTTGGACCTTCTTTTGTTTCCTCAGTTCACACTTGATGCAGGCATTATCTGGTTGTATTGACTGTGGATTCATTCTTGCAAGAATTAAATCTTTATAAAGACTCAATTGACTAAGGTTTGTCTCTTATTCAGAAATGCAACGGAGTTAACGTTATTTTGCCGCAACACTGCGCTTGTGATAGGGCGCATAACTGAGTGACGGAGACGAGCAGAGCCTTGAAGAAGCACCACTGTCTTAGCTCTTTCTCAAATTCCCATATTAATCAAAATCAAACGGCCGAAAGACCGAATCCATGTTGCACGTGGCGCATTCGGACAACTCGGACAAAAACGTTGACTCTTCTCTGAGCAGCTAGCATTATCCATATTTTCAATAAACGGGAAAAAATCCTTTCCTGTTATGAAGTGTTTTCTGTGTTGTCGAATCTTCCGCGATGTTCTTACAGACCGGATTCTCACACGGTGCGTCTGCTAATGTCCGATTCGTGACTCCTTTGAACCGAATCATTTTAACAGACGGTCCGGACGCTGCTCTCCCCGCGCCGAGTTCTGCCTTTTTGCTTTCCGTCAACATCACGGTATCAATGTTTAGAAAATCGTTTTTTTTTTTCATTTGTGAATAGATTCAGAATCGTCCATGTCCGCATCGCGATGCATCTAAGAATCGATCAACATCGTACTACCGGTGAAACAGTATGGTGTTTTTATTTACCCGCCACAACACAAAATCACCCGCATTTGGCTGGTGGCGGGTGCTAATTTCCATCCCTGTATTTGCATAGAGCAATCTGATTGGATGATGTGCAGGTGTTTTTAAAGAGCTGTCAGTGTGTCACCGCTGACCTCCTCAGCACCTCGAAGATCAAACCAGCATGATAGATGAAGAGAGGAAGTAAGAGGACCAGAAAGGATGAAAGAGACTCATGATGTGGGGAGGATGTTGCTCTGTGCTGGAGAGATTCAGATCAGATGTGGAGCATCAATGCAGTCTTCCATTAAATGTTCAGTGTTTCACTCTTCAGGAAGTCAAACTGACTTACAGAGATTAAACTTAGAGGAAGTGTTTAAACATGCAGACACACATGACCTTATGATGTTCAGAATCAGTAAAGTGTGTTATGAGGTCTGTTGCAAGATCAGAAATGAACTTTTCCATTAACTGGCTCGGCGCTCTTTTCCGGATCACTTATTTTAGTAATCGTCATAAGTTAGGTATCATATGAAAGAAACTTGAAATTGGATGTTGCGTTACCATGGAAACGGTATTCTAAATTCGTCTAGCGGGCTCCTCCCCTAGGGGGCGGTGTCAGGTTTCATGCGACGCAATTTATTTTAACTACTTTATCATCAAAACCTTTTTTAATCTTGACAAAACGCATATCGTCATAAAGGTCTGAGTCTCAAGGTCCCATATCTGGTCACTGTTTTGTGATAGAAGTGATATTTGGACAGAAATGTATTAATTAGTTACAGGAGAATGCACTCCTGTTTTTGGTACTGCGACTAAACCAAATCTCATGGGACCTTCAATTTTTGTGATATCAACTTCAAATTTGGAACACGTTTTGCAACACACAAATAAAAAAATGTTTGTAGTACATTTGATTTACACCAAATTTAAACTTCCATAACTTGTTCATACTTTCATACAATAGTCTGCTTTTTTTCTTTAAAACAAGACCAAAGTTTTATATTCTATAAGGCATATTTTACAAAAGTATTCTTGAATTACATCCATTTTAAATTTGAAATTTCACATCTATTCTAAAAAGGGGAGTGGCAGTAAAGGGGTTAAGGGGCGATATTTGACCTCTGGAATTGATTTCCAAGGGCATTTATGTTTTTAAGGTAAATTCTCACATGGCATACATGTTTTTACACAACAATCACATAATATTGTATAATGTAAATGGCTTATAAACAGGTATTCCTTACAGGGTAGGGCTGCGATATTGATTATTGCCCTTGGGATTGTAATAATGATTATTAATTTTGATTAATACAATACATAAAACAGTTTGTTTGAGGAAACGGTGCATCATATTCTTGTGTGCAACACAGACAAAACAAGCTAAGATCCATTTATGAATTATTTTATTGCTTTTTAGACATTTAGAAAATCAAGACTTCACATTGGTGATTTTTGTAGCATGAAAAACAGAATTTCTTCATCACCGGTGACTCATGTAAACCGCTCTGATTGGCCGCTGCATTCATAAGCTCAACAGAAATGTCTGATTGGTTCTAATGCTCTAAATACACCGTCTTTTTACGACACGTGCAGATCTATAAATACACACTTCATTCATTTTCACAATATTGTTGATTATTGCCCCTGATATTGAAATAATTACAATTAAATTGATTAATACAAAACATAAAACTGTTTGTTTGTTTGGGGAAACGGTGTGTCATATTCTTGTATGCAACAAATAAAACTAGCGAAGATCCATTTATGAATTAGTTTTTGGCTTTTTGCACATTAGAAAATCAACATTTCAAATTGGTTTAGTAGCATGAAAAACAAAGTTTTCTGATTGGCCGCTGCATTCATAAGCTCAACAGAAATGTGTGTGTGTGTTCGTTCTAGTGCTCTAAATACACAAAAATATATATTTTATGTCACGTGTCTAAATGTAACATACACTTCATTTCACTTTAATCGCAACAGCCGTAAAAAAAATTTTAATTGCGCAGGTACATTTTTTTTTTTGCCTCCTTGTCTTGAATTTTGGGGGTATTTATGTTCATTTTGGTGGATTTTTTTTTTGCCCCATGCCCCCATTAACTTCCTGGTCTGTTGGTTTGATTAAAGCTTGGATGGGATACCGGTCAGATCGAGGTCAGTGGCATTCAAGGCGCACAGTTTCCAAAGTATAAAAGAACATGCATGTTTTCAAGATATGAAATGCTTCTTTCATATCTGAAGTTGTCGACCGTTTCTCTTTTGCATCCCCTCTTTTCTAAAATTAATCATTAGAAACTACAAGAGCTGTCACTTGTTCTTTTAGAAGTGCTGCTGTTTTGACATGTGTGTTTATTTTAATGTGTGAATCTCATAAAACCTGTCACAATATCTGGCTCATATTTTACCCGAAATCAAAAGCACTTTGTGCATAAGTTATGATTTATCTTGACGAAATGTATTTTTAGTATTTTCTGAAGTTTAAGCATATTCCCCATACTCTCATTATCGTAATGCCGAGAACACCATGCTCATTACTGTAATTATAAATGATCTAGTATTTTTATATCATAGGCTCAATGCTAAGTTAAGTAAAAACTAAATTATGAAAATAGAAAATAGTGCAAAACAATATTTTATGCTGAAATAGGCTTTTTTCCCCCTTCTTTCTTTAAAAAAAATATAAATATAATTTTGCAAACTCTAGTTTATGGCTCATTTCTCACTGTTTACTAGTTGCATATATTTATACAGTATGTGCATATGTTTAGAAGTGCTTGTAAGTGGATAATCCCGTAATTTAATCCCCTATTAAGAAGCAGTAATTATTGAGGCTAAAGTCAAAGTAAATAGTCAGTTGTTAGTGAGAATTGGACCCTAATCTAAAGTGTGACCTTCATTTCTTTTATTATTGTTTTGATATTTGGAGTGGATTGTGAGCTGGACAGTGTTTTGTGTGAGGAAACTGAAGGTCATGTTAGGATTTCTAGTGTCTTGTCTGTGGGAAATCCAGGCAGAAACGGAGCTGGATGGGCTCCTTCTCATCCCACACATGACCCCACAGGCCTGGAAGAACAACAGCCGCATATACAACACACACACACACACACACACACACACAGCAGAGAGTGTCCTTTCCGAGCAAAATAGAAGATTTTAAATAATTAAAAGACCGTAAAAGTGGAGTGCAGCAGGTCCTGTCACGTGTAAAAATGGCAAGAGATAAGGAAGGCTTCCCGTGTTGGAGGAAGCGCCGTTGTCATATAACCGTATAACGGCGTATCACACTGGCAGCGTTCGTCTCGCGCAGCTGAACCGCTGCTCGTGTATTGCAAATACAGACGAGTACCGTCCATTCTGTCAGATTTTCCGGTGTTCTGACCCCTGTCTGTCTCGTGCTGTGATTTATGATGGGCAGATGTGACCGTGTTCCTCTGTCCCAAACACACATGCATATAACATGCTGTAAGTAGTTCACATGATAAATGTAACATTAAAGTTAAGATATGCTTCTAGTTTTAATAATTTAAACAGGCCTTTGAAGTTTGGGCAAAAAGCTGCTCTCGCTGAATTAAAGCCACAGTGCATTGTTCTGATCAAAACTGGCATGATTAACATGAAACATGTTACGGCATTGTGTGACTCAATAGCGAGCCAGTCAGAAAACAGCTTCTGATGTAACAATTTTTCAATACTGTATCCTAAATTGTGGATAATCAAGCTGTATATCATATGCTGAGGTACATTTCTGGAGTGTTAACGATTAAAAGAAAAAAAATAACAACTAGAACCATACCGAACCGAAAACCGTGACCGTATTTTTTACGATACCGGTGCCAAACCGATACTTTTAAAACTGCACCGGTGCCTGAACCGATTCATAAAAAAAAAGAGCCACAAAACGACAGTGTATGACATTAAAGAATGGCTTTTGATTGAAAATTATTATTTATTTAATTGACCAATTTATTAAAAGTATACTTTAAATATATAAATAGATACAAAAACATATTTCATAGCGCCCAAAACACACAATTTTATGTGAAACTTTGAATACATTGTTGTCAAATTGTATAAGTTTCATGATTTCAGTTAATTAGACATGCTTTGTAATTTAGCCATTGAAATGCATTTAAACAAAAAAAATTAAACATAATGGAATCTGGGATAAAATAAAAACAGATTTCCTAGGGCCCTAATTAAGCGGCTGTAATGTGGAGATGCTTTCATATATTGGAGCAAATGTAAACGCTTGAGTTCAGTGAGTGGCCCGTTTCCTCCTCAAACATCTTCTGCATTATTTCCCTTTATCCCTCAGGATTTGATGGAGGCATCGAGACCATTATTTTGTGGTTGCTTTTGTTTAAAATATAGACTTAAAATACTAATTTATGGTTATACAGATGATGTCTATAGTAGAGCTGGAGGATTAATGGAAATTAACCCAAAACGCCACAGCCTGCGATTTATAATTAAATAAATTTGCAAACGTGCTTATCAACAGAAGAAAACGGCTCCCGGAGGTTTGCCATCAAAATAAAGATCTGATGGTTTAACATTTTAAAATGAAGAAATTAGGACAGCCATAAAACAATAGAATTACTATAAAATATATTATATATTTTTATTTTACAGTGAAATATGACAATAGTAATATGCATTATTTCGTTTTTTAATAATAGTAATACTTGTTGTTGTTGTAGTTAGTGTTGCACGATATACCGGTACTAGAACAGTATTGCGATTCCCTGCTATTACAAACGGTACGATATGTTATTGTATTAGTACCGGTACTTTAAGAAGGACAGCGTTAATAAGAGCCGATTTATTTGTGTGGATGAGTGACAGCAGGAGTCAGGATGTGTGTGCAGAGCTCTCCACCGTTCACTAAACATCGGAAGAAGAAGAGTTAAATATACACGCGCAGCGCATGACAAAGAAAGCAACACAAGCATGCACGCTAATATGATTTATGACCTGCAAGGTTGCCAGAGTAATAATTATACACTGTTAATAATAGGCCAGAGGAGAACTGGCACCCCGACTGAGTCTGGTTTCTCCCAAGGTTTATTTTTCTCCATCATGCCCTGATGGAGTTTTGGTTCCTTGCCACTGTCGCCTTTGGCTTGGCTTGCTCAGTTGGGGACACTCAAATTATGATCCAAGTTACTCAACTAAATATACAAATAGAATTTATTAATTTGGTCATATATAATTCTATAAACTATCCAAATTAAACTAACCAAATCAAATTTTGTTGCAATGTTGTCCTGTTTAACACTGTGAAGCTGCTTTGAAACAATCGTCATTGTAAAAGCGCTATATAAATAAAGTTGATTGATTGATTGATTGATTGATTGATGAGAAAATATAACGCGCGCTGGATGTGCTCGATCTGAAGCGCGAGCACACGCCTTTCAGACAACATGCGATCGCGATTCAGTTCTTCAGATTATGGATTTCAATGGTCAAAAATATGTAAAAATGCACATCCTGTGAGTATTCAGGTAAACACAGTCGGGGGTGTCTTTAGTGAACGTGTACAGTTGAGGTGATTGGATCGGTGTTAAGCCGGATCTAATATTCTGTGTGATTAATTTTAATCAAACAACAATGAAAAGAAAACCACCCCATGACTGGCTAAACAATTGTAAGATATTCATTATAAATCAGTGTATAGTTAATTTATTGAGTGAAGACTAAGAAGTTTTTTACATTTCTTTCTTGACTTGCTATACTGTCAAATAGACCTATAGCTGAAAAATAAAGCACTGTTTTTGTCATATTGTTTGTAATTTGCATTTTTAGCTTATTTTTAAAAACAAAGATAAATAAAAAAATTGCAATTAGAAGACATTGTCAAAAACCAGGGCAGGAACATGCTGGCCATGTGAGTTTTTAGTTAAAAAATTAAATAAGACTATGATTAATAAGCTCTGTTGTCATATTATTCAATTACTTTTACTGGGTGGTATTTTGACTGTGGTATTGATTTAGTATCGGTATCGAGGTATTTTAGTCTGGTATTGTATTGAAGTCATAATTTTTGGTATCGTGACAACACTAGTTGTAGCAGTTCTTTTTATAGCCATATTGATATTTAATTACAAATGATTAGCCAAATTATGCAGCCCTAAAAACACAGCAAACCTAGAATTGTTTCCCCAAATTGTGCAGCCCAAATCTATAGAACTCATTCAAGTTCTATATGATGATGAACTCATTCGAATTGTAAACAGGTATTCTCTGATTATGTAATGTGCCTGAAACTGATGACGTTGAGTTTTTCTGTAGATGATTATTTTGTGGCGTGCTCATCTGTAGTGCATTTACTGTACATGTCACACACATGCACACGTCGTTCATGGCATCATACATGTGCTTTAGTTTCTGCTGAAGCTGCAGGGATATATTTAGCTGTTTTGCACAAAAGCCAAACGGGATGAAATCCGAGAGCTGATGGTGCGTCGTCAAGTCTTCAACATTACTGGATCAAAGTAATCCAATTATGAATATGAGCCCCCTCTATCTCTCTTTGTCTCTCTATCTGAATATAAAGTTGTTCTGGGATCACTCTTATCAGTGTGGGCTGCCGAAACTAAATCGTTCATCTGCCCTAAAATAATGAGTGTGTGAATGCTGAGGACGCACGAGAGCGTGTCTTTCTCTTCATTCATACTCCTCTGTTTTTCTCCCACAGGTTTTTGGAATACTCTCTGCTCGGCACGGAGGCGAAAGAGGGAGAGATTCTTCCTCCGACCATCCAGAAGCTGATGAAAGGATACAACAAATACCTCCGGCCTTTCTTTGACAGTGAGGACGTAATGAATGTGTAATGCATGCATGTGTATTCGTAGGTGCCCTCACACAGATTGATTGATGCTCCATTATATTACAATCAAATGTGAATTCTAAATGTGATTAAGCCACACCATCATCAATCAGAAAGGGAAAGAAAGACACTTGGAAATCACTAAGGACAAGTTTCGTTGTGCATGCATAACAACATGCATTAACTGACTCTCTTTAACCCTTACTAGACACCCGCAATAAAAGGTTCCTGCTCATAAGTCATTCTGAATAGATGCATAACCAACACTTCAATAAAAATATTATATACACTCACCTAAAGGATTATTAGGAGCACACACTAATACTGTGTTTGACCCCCTTTCGCCTTCAGAACTGCCTTAATTCTACGTGGCATTGATTCAACAAGGAGCTGAAATCCTAATAATCCTTTAGGTGAGTGTAACTGTGGTATAACAACAATTAAAGCCGCAAGTGTGGTCATGCTTCATTTCAAATCTGAGGATTATATCTGAATCTTGAATCATTTAATAAAACCATCTTATGTGTGTTTTTGAAGAGATGGCTAATAAAAATGCTAGTTAAATTATCCATGGCCCCTATAACTCCCCTGCAATATCTGGTGTGGAGAACTGCTCCATTCAAGTTTCTATTGTTCTCTCTCTGCGAATGTTAGCACCTCAGCCGGATTGAGACTTCATCTTCATTAATCTTTTGTTTGTATTCAGCCATCATTAGCCTTTATTCCGGCATTATATGGCTTGCCCATTGACAAAATAAAAATAAAAGGACAAAATGCAAATTCTTGGGACCTTTTGTAACAAAATAGACGTGAAAAAGATATGGCTCCTGACCCAACAGGTGCATTAGAGCTGCAATCAGCATCAAGCTACATTACACACTTTAAATTATTAATATTGCCATTGTATTCAAAACTCACTGAGTGAGTGTTTGTAATAACTTCAGACTGCGATTTTAGTCATATAATGTTGTTTTTCTATGGCTACACCTGCTTATCATGTACAGTGTAAACATTCCTTATGCGTATGAATATACCCCAAATCACACAAACCATAACATATAAGGATATGCATGATAAAGTGTGAACCTTGAATGCATTTGGATTAAAGCGTCTGCCAAATGCATGAATGCTCATGTAAAAGTAGACTAGCGGGAGCTGTTGAATGAGACACAACTCCAGTCGAGTTTGCGGTCGGTCTGAAAGCGATCGGCTGTTGATGCTAGTGTTCATTTTGACAGCAAATTTTGATTTAGTTTTAGTCATAGTCTTTTGACGAAAATGCCATCTAGTTTTAGTCGACTACAATCTAATGAGTTTAGTTAAATTGTAATGCATTAAATGAGCATTTAAGCGTTACATAACCGACTGTTACTTGAACTGACATCGTGACATCATTGTGTTTGACAAAAATACACGAAAGAGAGCTCAATTAACTTCTTTTTTTTTTTTAATCATCATTTAAAAAAAAATGATGAAATGATATTTCATCATCATATTCATTTAATCATTTCAATGATTAAATGAATATGATGATGAACTCTTGAATGAGTTCATCATCATATTCATTTAATCATTTTTCAATCATTGCAGCCGCTCTTTCAAGTTCAGATGAGGGAGATTAAATATGCATTGTTACAACCGTCTAAAGCATATTGCTATATACACATCGTAAAGTAAACATTGTCCTTGTTCATCAGCATTAATTCATAAACAATTGCCTGATATAAATGTGTGCTTTTCATTGATTGAGCCGCTCTGAAGCGCGCATTGGAGATGCGTGAGCCTGGAGAAGCTCAACAGCTCCGTGTTTTCCAGCGTTAGATCCGCACGTTACAACCTTAGACTGTATAAGGTTAACGTAGACTAACCATGTTCCGTACACAACGATGTTCCGTACAGATGACCTTTTAACGCCGATCGCTAAGTAAATACTTCCTGTTCATACATAAACTATATATCTGTGTCTTCTTCATTTCTTCCTTTTTCTTACTCGATCAAGAAAGAGACCCCACCGCAGTGTTAATTTTGACAGCCATATCCGATTTAGTCTTAGTCTTCGTCTTCAGACAAAAATGCTTATTAGTCTTAGTCACATTTTAGTCATTTTGTCTTTCATAGTTTTTGTCTAGTTTTAGTCGATGAAAAGTAACTGCATTTTTTGTCAGTTTTAGTCATTATTTTTAGTCAAACTGCCGTTACCAACATTATTTTTGGTAGCTTTTTTATATCTAGTCTTTAGACAAAAATGGTCATTATAATTTTTCTCTATTTTAGACCAATTCAATTAAGCTTGTGCGAAATTTAAATCAGGTTGTATTGACATTGCACTCTTAGTTAGTAGCACTTGTGCAATGCTACATATCCCTTTACCACTTAAGGGTGAGTAAATGATAATAGACTTTTCATTTTGGGGTGAACTATTACCTTTAAGACCTCATTAATAGTCTACCAGGATCCCACTACTACACATGTTTTATTGTAAACTGTTAACGTTTATTTAAAGACACAAATGACTTAGTGTATGAGGACACTTGCAAAGACAAAGATTTTGACACTAAGCGTATTTGAACGTTCAAGCACAAGGCACGAAATGAACTCATGCGCTGTATGAGGTGCGCCGCGTATCAGGCTTAATTTAACACGCACATTTACCTGAATTAATTCTCCCTCGCTGCTTAATGTGTCTGAATGTTTTAAAAACAATGATTAAAAAGCGTAAAATGATAAGCTTACATGATGATGGCGCAACACGATTGAAATATTTCAACCGGCGCCTTAAGCTTTATATAGGCTAGAGTTTGTTCAAACATAAAAAGCAATATACATCCATCAGGTTTATAATCAAACTAACCTAAAATCGGTGGGGACGATGGCGCTGTGTTTTTACCTGCTTCATGTGCCCATCAACTTGCTGTTCCACAACTTCCACTCCATCAACAGCTTTAGTAAAATTACCTGTTGGCTGGGGATTTTACTGACTAACTCGATCTCTGCTCTGTCTTTTAAGTTTGTACTTTTTTGACATTTATTCCTATCGAAGATCGTTCTTTGCGTGGCCATTTTCAAATTAGTCTACGAGAACGCTGCGTTGCATATAGAGCTCGCTAGTTCGAGATTTGGTAGCCTAGACCACCCGTACTTGTGACGTCTGCTGCGGCTGTCAGATTCAGAGAGATCAGATTCAGAGAGATCAGATTCAGAGAGATCAGACTCAGAGAGATCAGATAATGCAGACACATTCCTTGACGGACGCACATTTTTGAAAGACAGCATTTGAAGAGATCATGTGTTTTTAATGTCCGACATTCCTCAAATAACATTATAGTCCCGTCTCGTCTTGTTAACAAAGAAACGGCATACGTTTCGTCATAGTTTTTATCATCAGATATTAGTTTAGCTTGTCAACGTCTCGTTTTAGTCACAGAAAAAGTGGGCGTTGACGAATATTTTTCGTCATCGTTTTCGTTAACGAAATTAACACTGCCCCACCGCTGTTTGTTTCAGTGAGATTTCCGTTAATTTGCTAGGTCCGCCCGCTGCACTTGAAATCTGACTGTGGGCAAGCTGCACGCCAGACTCCAGCTTGTGTGGGGAGATAAATAGAGCAGCGACAATGTACATTTTGATTTAATTTGTGCTTCTCACAGTATTACAGTCTTTATGAAATGAATATTATGTTATCACAAATTGTTAAATATTTTACCTTTTGTTGAATAAATGCTTTGAAATGTTTTTTTTAATCCGCTTGTCGCCACTCTCAGGAGACAAGAAGTTTACACATTGGTTTATCTTTAAAAAAATGTAATCAGTGCAAATTGTTTGCCATTCTTTGTCTTCAGAAAGATATGGTAATGTTATTCACCATTGTTTCACATGGTTTACGCTTAACTCGCATGCCATTATTAATATCAGACACAATCATGCCCAACTCGCATGGTCCTCTTATTGCACCAGCAATCAACTTACATTTTAACCAAATAAAAAGGTATTCACCTTTATTATTCATTTAAATTATTTTTTTTCAATTAAAATAAACAAACAGCTCTCAATTGATCAGATAAATGTCAATTTTCGTAGTTGAAATCAAGTTCTGCGCTCCGTACGGAACATCATTGTTAGCGTGTATGGAACACTGTTAATGCTCATCATCTTCCGTACACCTGCGGAGGAGGTACTTTTCTCCACTTTTCTCAAATACTATTGGTCCAAAAGACATCAATCAAAGTGTGGACTGTCCAATGGGTATTCACCCAGGGAATGATCACACAAACATGCTTGTTTGGCTCTCAACAACGGAGGAGTGGTCGCGAACGTGCGGCGAATAGCGAAAAGTGTACGGAACATGGTTAGTCTACAGCTCAAATGTGCGCATCTGTTACACAGGACATCAGTTCTGACTGGATCTCTTCTCTAATCGTCCCTCCCTGACATATTCGTCTCGTTTTTATTCGTTGACGAAAATGACAGAATATTTTCGTCATAGTTTTTGTCATCCAGCACTAGTTTTTATTTAGTTATCGTCTCGTTTTCGTCAGTGAAAAAAGGTCGTTGACGAAAATTATGACGAAAATTATTCGTCAACGAAATGAACACTGGTTGATGGCGAATCATCTGCATCTTCAGTGCTCCCCGTCGCACTTGTAGTATAATGTGTTTCTCACAGCTGCTTGTCTCAGAATAACTTGCCATCGCATCTCTTGCGGTAGAGACGTGCGAGTGCCGTTCTGTGTGTGATTTGCGGGTGAATCCAAAGGGACGGATACTTCAGTAACAGTGAAACTCATTCCCTGGATTCTGTGGTGAACAGCTGATGCTGATATTCACCGGGATGTCACGCACTGACCCGAAGGCTCAGCTCAAACCAGCCGGAGAAAGAGCAGTGTGTTCAAGGAAAACAAGGAGAGCTTGCTATTTTTCTGTAAATTGTCCCCCATAACCATGTGCATGGCTCTGATTCGCTGTGTTATGCTAGTAATGAAGATTTCCGAAGTAAAACATATGTTTTCCACACGATCAGCTTTAATGAGCAGAGTGTTTGGCTCCCAGGGTTTCCATCTTTAACAGCGTTTCTCAGAATGATTATGTGTTATTGAAATGCACATGCCGCTCACTTCCTTCTCTCCGTCTGCTGTCTAGATGGTCCTGTCACGGTGGGCATGAGTTTAGACATCGCCAGTATCGACACCATTTCAGAGATCAACATGGTGAGAGTGTGATCATCTGTGATTTAATGAAGACCGTACATGAACGATAACTTCACTCATCAATTGCTCATACTTGAGGTTAATAAAAATTATTATTATAAACAACAACTATTTTTTTTTAATAATAACCGTTATATTACTAGTAATAATGAATAATGGAAAATAAACAATAATTGTAAAAATGATTTTGTATTATTATTATTGATGTTACACTTTAAATTGCAACAATAATGAATAATACAAAATTATTAATACTATTATGTTTTTATTAAATATAATACTAAGAATTCAAAATATGTAAACATTTATTATTATCAATAATATTATGATTTATATTTATATTAATTAGTATATTACTTAATACAAAATATTAATGCTACTAATAATGAATAATTCAAAATAAATTGTAATATTTACAAATTATTTATATATATATTTTTTAATGATATCAATAATACATCAATAATAAAACAAATAACTTTTAATACTGTATACATTTGTTTAATACTAATAATTTAACATGTATTATTATTATTATTAAATATATATTTTATTTATTTAAATCACAATGAAAAAAATCAACTATAATTCAAAATAAATTATAATATTTACAAATTATTTGTAATCTTTTTATATTTGAATTATATCAATAATACATAAATAATAAAAAAACATTTAATTTGAATTATTTTTTAATAATAATATAAATAATAATAATTCAACATTTATTTTTATCATTATTATTATTATAGTTATTTTATTTATTTAAATCACAATGAAAAAAATATTACTATTATTTGTTTTATTGAATATAATTAAATATATAATACTACTAATAATTCAACATTTATTATTATTATTATTATTAAAAATACAGAAGAATAATGATACTTATAATTAATTATTACAAATTATTATTATTATTATTAATAATGATTTAATCACATAAATAATAATATTTTAAATGATTTATTATTATTGTTAGTAGTATTATTTGTTTAATATAAATAATAATAATTCAACATGCATTATTATTATTTAAAAAAAAAATGTATTACAACTATAATGAAAAATATTTATAAAAAAATGTATTACTATTATTATTTGTGTTATTGAATATAATTGAATATAAAATAATACTAATAATAATTCAAAATTATATATATGTGTGTTTAAACAATATTTTTATTATGATTGGTTTTAATTGTTTAATGACTTAAATAATATGTATTTGTTATTGTAAGTATTATTATTTGCTTAGTAATAATCAAATAAATAATAATAATTCAACATTTAATCCATATGTCCTCTCATTCGCATGAATCCATATGTTTTCCTAATGAATATGTTATATATATGAATCCATATAAGCATGAATATGTCCTTCATTATGAATCCATATAAAGTCGCATGAATATATGTTTTCCTCTCATTATGAATCCATATGTTTCTCTCTCATTCTGTTAAACTATATAGTTTTCCTCTCATTCGACTCCACACACATGAATCCATATGTTTTCCTCTCATTCGGCATGAATCCATATGTTTTCTCATTCGGCATGAATCCATATGTTTCCTCTCATTAAATTGCCATATGTTTCCTCTCTAAAGCATGATATATTTTAAATACTGTCATTCGCCAGATCCATATGTTTCCTCTCATTCCATGAATCCATATGTTTTCCTCTCATAAGCACTTCCGTCAGTGAAACAACACACTACAGCCTGTAAAACATTTAAGCGATTATCAGTTAATAATGGTAACATAAAGATTAAGACAATTAAATATTAGTTTAAAAAAATGTATTTCCCCACAAAGATCGTCAGCTTTGAGATGAATGTGGGACACGAGCTGGAGACTCCTTCTCGAATATCTTCGTCTTCATGTTTTCTCCTGATGTTGCATGAATCCATATGTTTTCCTCTCATTCAGGCATGAATCCAGGATATGTTTATCTCTCACTGCCAAGACATCCATATGTTTGATCCTCTCATTCTGCGTGAATCCATATGTTTTCGCTCTCATTCGCATGCCAAGTCTAATAAGAACAAACTGTGTTAAATAAAACTGGAAGTAAAAAGGTATTCGTCCTACATTGTTTTGTTCTACTTCACCACAGTAAAGCATGTGAATGGGTGGCTATAATAGTTTTCCTCTCATTAAGCAAGCGAAAGGAAGAAAGCGTTTTCCTCTCATTCGCATGAATCCATATGTTAGTGAAGATTTATGAAAAGAATCCGAGATGTCCAGTGGGATAAAATGGACTAACTGTTAGCCTTCTGGTTATGCCATATGTTTTCCTCTCATTCGACATGAATCCATATTTGAAAAGCTGGCAAATCTTGGCATGAATCCAGCCTTTTCCTCTCTCATTCGGCATGAATCCATATGTTTTCCTCTCATTCGGCATGAATCCATATGTTTTCCTCTCATTCGGCATGAATCCATATGTTTTCCTCTCATTCGGCATGAATCCATATGTTTTCCTCTCATTCGACATGATCCATATGTTTTCCTCTCATTCGGTATGATCCATATGTTTTCCTCTCATTCGGCATGAATCCATATGTTTTCCTCTCATTCGGCATGAATCCATATGTTTTCCTCTCATTCGGCATGATCCATATGTTTTCCTCTCATTCGACATGATCCATATGTTTTCCTCTCATTCGGTATGATCCATATGTTTTCCTCTCATTCGGCATGATCCATATGTTTTCCTCTCATTCGGCATGAATCCATATGTTTTCCTCTCATTCGGCATGATCCATATGTTTTCCTCTCATTCGGCATGATCCATATGTTTTCCTCTCATTCGCATGATCCATATGTTTTCCTCTCATTCGACATGAATCCATATGTTTTCCTCTCATTCGCATGATCCATATGTTTTCCTCTCATTCGCATGATCCATATGTTTTCCTCTCATTCGACATGAATCCATATGTTTTCCTCTCATTCGGCATGATCCATATGTTTTCCTCTCATTCGGTATGATCCATATGTTTTCCTCTCATTCGACATGAATCCATATGTTTTCCTCTCATTCGGCATGATCCATATGTTTTCCTCTCATTCGGCATGAATCCATATGTTTTCCTCTCATTCGGCATGATCCATATGTTTTCCTCTCATTCGCATGAATCCATATGTTTTCCTCTCATTCGGCATGAATCCATATGTTTTCCTCTCATTCGGCATGATCCATATGTTTTCCTCTCATTCGGCATGAATCCATATGTTTTCCTCTCATTCGCATGATCCATATGTTTTCCTCTCATTCGGCATGAATCCATATGTTTTCCTCTCATTCGGCATGATCCATATGTTTTCCTCTCATTCGGCATGAATCCATATGTTTTCCTCTCATTCGGCATGAATCCATATGTTTTCCTCTCATTCGGCATGAATCCATATGTTTTCCTCTCATTCGGCATGAATCCATATGTTTTCCTCTCATTCGACATGATCCATATGTTTTCCTCTCATTCGGCATGAATCCATATGTTTTCCTCTCATTCGGCATGAATCCATATGTTTTCCTCTCATTCGGCATGAATCCATATGTTTTCCTCTCATTCGGCATGAATCCATATGTTTTCCTCTCATTCGGCATGAATCCATATGTTTCCTCTCATTCGGCATGAATCCATATGTTTTCCTCTCATTCGACATGATCCATATGTTTTCCTCTCATTCGGCATGAATCCATATGTTTTCCTCTCATTCGACATGATCCATATGTTTTCCTCTCATTCGACATGATCCATATGTTTTCCTCTCATTCGGCATGATCCATATGTTTTCCTCTCATTCGGCATGAATCCATATGTTTTCCTCTCATTCGGCATGATCCATATGTTTTCCTCTCATTCGGCATGATCCATATGTTTTCCTCTCATTCGGCATGATCCATATGTTTTCCTCTCATTCGGCATGATCCATATGTTTTCCTCTCATTCGCATGAATCCATATGTTTTCCTCTCATTCGGCATGATCCATATGTTTTCCTCTCATTCGACATGAATCCATATGTTTTCCTCTCATTCGACATGATCCATATGTTTTCCTCTCATTCGACATGATCCATATGTTTTCCTCTCATTCGACATGATCCATATGTTTTCCTCTCATTCGGCATGAATCCATATGTTTTCCTAGTAAATAGTATTTATGTAAGGAGGTATATTAAAATAAAAGTGCACAACTCTTTACTTTGTTTCCCCTCACGTGCAACCTAGCGTGGGTGAGTCCTTATTTGAGTTAGCAAAATAACAAAATAGAAAATAGTATTCATGTAAAGAGATAGTAAAAAACAGATATAGTAAATTATATTTTTTTATTAAAAAAATGACGATATCATCGTCCATCGCGATGTTTTACTGTAAACATCGTCAACTGCCAATTTAGGGGACATCGCCCAACCCTAATCTTAACCTCAAGTGTGAAGCTTTGTCTCATCCCACACAGGGTTCTCTGTTCATGACGTGCTGGCACTGTTAGCTAACCCTCAGGACGCTGTGCTGTTGTGTTATGAGCTCTTCTTTGGTTGACTCGTGTCTGCAGGACTACACGGCCACCATCTTCCTTCGGCAGCGCTGGACGGACGAGAGGCTGGTGTTCGAAGGCAACAAGAGCCTGAGTCTGGACGGCCGGCTGGTGGAGCTGCTGTGGGTCCCGGACACCTTTATCGTGGACTCCAAGAAGTCCTTCCTCCATGACATCACAGTGGAGAACCGACTGATCCGGATCTTTCCCAACGGAACGGTTCTGTATGCCCTCCGGTGAGGCTTCACCTCACTCTTGGTTTAAGGATGTGTAGGCATGCCCCATTTAAACATCAGTGTGTTTTCTGTAGGATCACCACCACTGTGGCCTGTAACATGGATCTGACCAAATATCCCATGGACAAACAGACATGCACCCTGCAACTGGAGAGCTGTAAGGAAACACATGCATTCCCAGTGTTTTAAGTGTTGATCTGTACTCGTATTACGTCTCATATGCATGTTTTATAAGCTCGTGAAGTCGCGTCTGTTGCACGTGTAGTTGCATAAGGTCATTTATAGACAGACAGAATCACCTCAGAAGTGTTTGGTGTGTGTGTGTCTGCTTTCTGTTCTTGCTGACTTCATCCTTCTCTCCATCGCTCCGCCCGTCTGTCGTTCTCTAATCTTCCCGTTCTTCTTTGGAGGTGTCTCTCTTCCT
>CM040927.1:41427534-41460034 GCA_023029165.1 Gobiocypris rarus | reverse complement strand
TGTTGGATAGGTTTAGGGGCAGGGGCAGGTGTGTGTGTGTGTGTGTGTGTGTGTGTGTGTGTGTGTGTGTGTGTATGTGTGTGTGTGTTGGATAGGTTTAGGGGCAGGGTGTGTGTGTGTGTGTGTGTGTGTTGGATAGGTTTAGGGGCAGTGTGCAGGAGTTGGCTCCTATAAGGGAAAAGTTTGGCTTTTAATAATTTTTTACTGTGGCATGTGATCTGCACAATGTATTTTGGAGCACATGTGTGAATAAACAATCCCTACGGATCAGTTTTCATAAATATAAGATCATGTTTAATACTTTAAATGGTATGACAAGCGTCTTAAAGGAGAACTTTTTAAGTTAATCTTGATCGTTATACCCTTGTGAGTACTGTCTATAGAAAAAAAACCCGAACCGGATTAGTGCAACACGGAGCTGTTACAGTTAATGCCCAGAGCTCCCACTCAGCTAAAACAGCAGTTATGAGGGCATATCCATAAGAGTGTCTTTGTGCCTCTTAACTAGGTGTGGGAATCACAGGTCAACACACGATACGATAATATCACGATTTTTTGCCCACGGTAACGATATATCACGATACCAGCGATTCTGTGACAGACGATATATTGCAAGAAAATCACTCACGATATATCACGATATCATTTTGTAAATGGAAAAAAGCATCAAAAAAAGTCATATGATCATGTATTTCATTATTAAAACTAAATAATTTAATCTTTTTGAGATATAGCATTAAAGTACAGTAAGTGCATATAAAGCCATCAAACAGCCACGAGAGAACCGTTTTCTGTGACTGAATGATTTATAATAAAGAAAGTTATAACTTTCTACAACTTATTCATAGCAGCAACATTTCATATTTGGAAATTGCAAAATGCACACATTACTAAAAATGTGAAAAAAACACTCAGTATAAAACCTTATATAATAAAGTATGGTCACATCTGAGAACCAAGAGCGTTAACCAATCAGGAGCCGGCTTGCTGCTGTCACGTGATGAGAAACCCTGCATAATTAAAAATACTGATATTTGGTCACTAAATGTAGTTTTAATGCTTTTCAGTTGATAATGTAGTTGTTTAAAGCGAAAATATGTGGTTTATTTATAAAGACAGCGGCAATTAAAAAAACATAAAAATCTTGTGTTGTTGGAGTTGTGAGCTCCAGGCGATCACCGAGCGCTCGTTAACCCCAGCGAGAGCAGCCTTTCCTCGGCCAGTCCTTCTGGCGTTTGCCGCTGGCTCGGATGTCTCTGTAGCGGCATATCGATTAAACATGACATATAATTAGTCTTGTGTAAATCTAATGGGCGATCTTTTGTCTAATGAATCTATTGTTGCCTACCAAATCATTTTGACTGAGGGCAAAGTGAAGTTTCATAACTTTAAACTAGGGCTGGGCGATATCCAAAAAATATATATATCTCGATATTTTCAAAATTTTGACGATATTCGATATATATCTCGATATGTTTGCAATTGCTTTTAAATTAAAAAAAATATTTTCTTTTGCCCCCATTAAAACAACAAAAACTATTTAGATAGGACCAAATTAAATACAAAATGTTTACGTTTACTGGTAACGGGCTGGGATGACCAAAATCTTAAATCATGATATGAGTAATTTAATATTTTTTTAAATGTACTTTTATAATTACAATATAGATTTTTAATTTGATCTTTAAAAAAAAACATAAGTAAAACAAGTTAAACAATGCTTTATTTTTACCTACAGTGGGTCTATTTAACAGCTGCAAGTCAAGAAATAAATCAGATTCAGATTCAGATTCAGATTCAGATTTACTTTATTTGGCACACAACCAGATACACAAGTGCAACAGTAGGTGCAATGCTTTCTTAGGTGCTATTCCAAGCAACATAGTAACATGACACAAGACATATGACAACAAAAACACAACTGTATACACAAGTGCAACAGTAGGTATTCTTACTCCGTTCCAACAGCAAAGTGACAAGACATGGGACATACGATGACCAAGACAACATAATCAGCTAAGGGGTTCACACCAAGGCAGCCTTCAATTGCGGCGCCATCTTTGAACCAGAATATAGAAAGCAGATTCACAAGCATACATATGCAACAAAACATAACATAGCATGATACAGTACACGTGGTCACGTGCTGGGATTTTTTGTGTGGGAGTATGAAGGCAAGGGGAGAGAAGAGAGAAGAGAGAGAGATTGAGAGAGGCAGACGGGTGGAGGGGGGCTGGGATGGGGAGGGTTATGTATGGTGTGAATAAGAGTCAGTGATGTGTGGTGTGAGAATGTCAGCCAAAACTTCAGATGTTTTCAGAGTTCAGTTCAATGGCTTGTCCTTGGAGAGAGATAAGGCAGTGCACAGGAGTGATAGCAAGAAACCGTCTGACAGGCTGACCTCCCAACCGAGAGAGCTAGGAGAAGGGGAGAAGTTACTTTTTAATTTGTATTAATCCATTTTTCTGATCTTCGGTAATTTGGCCGGATCATAATTAATCAAACCATTCTGATCCTCAGCGTTCCTGGCGAACCGGTTCATGCAGTGACTTAGACATTTCATCCAGCTTCGCAGTCAGACCGGTCAGAGTCCGTAAAGTTCACCAGCCTGACCCCCGATGGAGCCCACTCTTGCCTGCGCATCCGCAGTCCGGACTGAGATGTTACGGTTCAGTTCATCAATCATTATCACTCTCTGATCTAATACCTTCAGTCGGTCACACACATCCCCGAAGTGCCCATTAATTTCCGCAGACAGCGGCTGGGTGAATTTGCTGGCAGCTGTCTTACCAATCTTCCGATAGGTCAGGGCAATCCCAAGGCCGAGGAATAGGGACCCCACTATCACAATTCCAATTATGAATAAATCTTCCACGTCCTCCACAGACAAAGCCTCCAGACACACGTTTTTTTTTTTTTTTTTTTTTTTTTATATATATATATATATATATATATATATCAGTGTAGAATCAGTGTGGCCTATGGTATATATATAAACTGCTCAGTCTTAATTATATAAATTAACCATAGGCTACACTGATTCTTAATAAATATATTAAAGTTGTTTAGCCGAGCATGGGGTGGTTTTCAATTTTTCGTTGTTGTTTGATAAACATTAAATCACACAGATTATGAGCTCCGGCCCTTTAAGAGCTGCACGGACCAAATTCATTGTAACACACGATTTCTCACTCAACTCTACGTTCCACTGATCTATATAAATTATGTAGATCAGTGGTACGTTCACTAAAGACACACACTACTGTGTTTACCTGAATACTTGCCAGCACGTGCATCTTTACATCTGTTTGACCACTGAAACCCAATAATCCATGAAAGAACTGAATCCCGATCGCATGTTGTCTGAAAGGCGTGTGCGCTTCAGGTCAGAGTCCGGCTGCGCTATTATTTCTCTCATGCGCGCATGTTTCTGTTGCTTTCTTTTTCATACGCTGGGCGTATATATTTAACTCTTCTGCTTCCGATATTTAGTGAATGGTGGAAGCAGACCTCTCGTTATCTGGTAATGTTATTTGGTAAAGTTTGCATGTTGAATTTGAAATATTCGATATTCGATATTTTCAAATTTTACACCGTCAAATCAAAATTATTGCGATAGTATCGCTAATATTCGATATATCGCCCAGCCCTACTTTAAACATATTTCTTTGCAGTGAAGAAAATCCAGGTAGTGCGTTGGCTGAACCACATTTATGTGGCTGTTAATGCATAAAAGAGTGGTCTTTTATGACATTTTTCTCCCGGAGCACCTTGAACGCGCGTCTATTTCGCTTCAAATGGATTAAAAATGTTCACACGTCAAACTAGACGCGATGTTGACGCTGTATTCGCGTTCGGTGAAGCGCCAACACATGAAGTCTGGAGGTACTGCCACTCCGGGAAGCCAAAGCGGTAAACAGCCACAATGTATATATAAATTAAAATATTTTTAAAAACACCATAAATACACAGCACACACACACACACACACACTGCCCTGCCCTAACTACTACCCGATAAATCGCACACACACACACACACACACACACACACACACACACACACACACACACACACACACTGCCCTCACCCAAACCCACCCATCACACACGCACACACACACACACACACACACACACACACACACACACACACACACACACACTGCCCTGCCCCTAAACCTACCCATCACACAGTGAAGACCAAATGGTTACAGAATTTACATTTTCATCGTCTTCATTTTCATGACCTCGAGATTCTGCAGTTGTACTTCAACTAAATGTGCAAACTCCCATAGAAGTACTACACGATCGAGATTACCACACGAACACTTTGACAAGGATGACACACACACACACACACACACACACACTGCCCCCTGCTCCCTGCTCCCTGCCCCAAACTACTCATCACACACACACACACAGCACACACACTGCTCCCTGCCCCTAAACCTACCCATCACACACACACACACACACACACACACACACACACACACACACACTGAGCCGATCATCACTCTTCACACACAACGCTCCTCTCACTGGACTATTTACCTTTTGGCTACACACACACACACACACACACACTGATTTATGATTTACGTGACATATATTTCATGTGTCTCCATATATTGTGAAATATACATAGTGATATATCATATGATATATTATATAATAATATATTATGTATGTAAATGATATATTGCAATATATGGGAAAATACTGCAATTATTGCCGTTTTCATATATTGAATAAATACTTATTATTATACTACTTAATATATTGTTAAGTATATTGAAATATGTCCCACATTATATTAAATTATATATTGGAAGAGCCATTATATATATATATATGTTAATATATATGTAAAATTATATGTGACAATATACCTCAATGTAAGATAATATAATTTGGGAACTTGTCTTAAATATATTGATTTATATTACATAATATATTATATATAATTATATTATATATTGTATACATGGTAAATGAAATAATCTAATGTACAACATCTGTCATATATAATGTAAAATATAATGAATGTCATGCAAAATTTGATTTGGACTATTGTTAATCAACCTCTGTAAACTTGTGCATGAGCTTGCTTAACTCATAAAAAAATACTTTGCTTCAATAAACATACATGCAATAATGTAATACAGTTTGTTTGTATATCAATGTATTTTAATATATGAATCAATATATAGCAATAGGTTGTCCATCCATATATTGCTATATATTTTCAGATATATGAGGAAGTTTCTGATATATTGAAATATATTTTCTAATGTATTGCAATATAAATTCTAGTATATTGCAATATATTTTTGTTTCCCACGGGACTTTAGCGCCAGACTACAGCTAGCCGTCTAAAACACTCTTTAGGTGAATTTAAACAATGGCTAAGTTGCTAAACGCGTCTTGTTGTCATGTAAGGGCCCTGTTCATGTTGGACAAACATTTGCATTTTGTGTCTGTTAAGAGGCACAAAGACACTCCTTATGGATATGCCCTCATAACTGCTGTGTAAGAATGCATATTTATCTCCTCGTCTGAATTTATAATAAAGCATTTAAAAATAAGAGTCCTGTGTATTTCAGGCTCGTTTATTAAATGAAATTCAAGCCGTGTGTCCTGTTTCCACCGATTATTATTTGGTTACAAAAACTGTATGTTATTTAATATCCATTTAACTTAAAGTAAACTAGTGTATCTTCTTGAATTCAAAATAAAATTCAAAATATTAACAGAAACTACAGTATCTCTGTGATACTGAAATAACATACGGCAAAATCTGTTACAGTGTGTTTTATATGTAATGCAGAAACACACTCACCTAAAGGATTATTAGGAACACCTGTTCAATTTCTCATTAATGCAATTATCTAATCAACCAATCACATGGCAGTTGCTTCAGTGCATTTAGGGGTGTGGTCCTGGTCAAGACAATCTCCTGAACTCCAAACTGAATGTCAGAATGGGAAAGAAAGGGGATTTAAGCAATTTTGAGCGTGGCATGGTTGTTGGTGCCAGACGGGCCGGTCTGAGTATTTCACAATCTGCTCAGTTACTGGGATTTTCACACACAACCATTTCTAGGGTTTACAAAGAATGGTGTGAAAAGGGAAACATCCAGTATCACGGCAGTCCTGTGGGAGAAAATGCCTTGTTGATGCTAGAGGTCAGAGGAGAATGGGCGACTGATTCAAGCTGATAGAAGAGCAACTTTGACTGAAATAACCACTCGTTACAACCGAGGTATGCAGCAAAGCATTTGTGAAGCCACACACACACACAACCTTGAGGCGGATGGGCTACAACAGCAGAAGACCCACGGGTACCACTCATCTCAACTACAAATAGGAAAAAGAGGCTACAATTTGCACGCTCACCAAAATTGGACAGTTGAAGACTGGAAAAATGTTGCCTGGTCTGATGAGTCTGGATTTCTGTTGAGACATTCAGATGGTAGAGTCAGAATTTGGTGTAAACAGAATGAGAACATGGATCCATCATGCCTTGTTTTCACTGTGCAGGCTGGTGGAGGTGGTGTAATGGGGTGGGGGATGTTTTCACTGTGCAGGCTGGTGGTGGTGGTGTAATGGTGTGGGGATGTTTTCACTGTGCAGGCTGGTGGTGGTGGTGTAATGGTGTGGGGTGTTTTCTTGGCACACTTTAGGCCTTAGTGCCAATTGGGCATGGTTTAAATGCCACGGCCTACCTGAGCATTGTTTCTGACCATGTCCATCCCTTTATGACCACCATGTTCCCATCCTCTGATGGCTACTTCCAGCAGGATAATGCACCATGTCACAAAGCTCCAATCATTTCAAATTGGTTTCTTGAACATGACAATGAGTTCACTGAACTAAAATGGCCCCCACAGTCACCAGATCTCAACCCAATAGAGCATCTTTGGGATGTGGTGGAACGGGAGCTTCATGCCCTGGATGTGCATCCCACAAATCTCCATCAACTGCAAGATGCTATCCTATCAATATGGGCCAACATTTCTAAAGAATGCTTTCAGCTCCTTGTTGAATCAATGCCATGTAGAATTAAGGCAGTTCTGAAGGCGAAAGGGTCAAACACAGTATTAGTGTTCCTAATAATCCTTTAGGGGAGTGTAGTTTGTTACACCTCTAAAGTTTCTAAATGCACTTCTACAGTTTTTAGAGCTTAGAGCACTGGTGCACCATGGGAAAAAAGTAAGCGTCAAGCCCTGCATTCAGGGATCCAGACAAAAATATCAATTAAGCAGCCGTTGGCTCCTATAGGGAAAAAGTTAGGCACCAAAAAAAGAATAAACGCGTTTCATTTTTCACGTGCATGAATTTCATTTTTAGCTCCTTCAAATATTTCTCATGAAGACAACCGTTTAAGTAAAAATATAAGGATTATGTGACAATCCAGTTAAGTACAAATCTCACTGCTACACATAACGTGCCGTAACAGAAAACAGCACAGATTCAAAGATAGAGATGAGGGCTTTGAAAAAGCCTGATATTTTCCACTTTGACATCCGTTCCTGACGTGTATTTTGGCGCTCGGACTCGTGAGGTTTGTAACTTTGCGGTGCATCGTCTCATTTTATTACGTCAACACAACACCAGATGGGATACTCATCACAGAAACATGCTGGTAAAACGTGCATTTATATGGTCGCCGATGGCAATCTCAGCAAATATATCACTCGCAAATGAATCATTTTGGTTGCAAATGTGGCCGTTTTATTCGCAGGGCCCTGATTAATGTTTCATATCACTGAGAAAAGTTGTTTTGACTCTCTTCCCAGGAAACTATCCCCGGCTGATCTTTCACTTCGAGCTGAAGAGGAGCATCCTGTACTTCATCCTGGAGACCTACGTGCCCTCCAGCCTGTTGGTGGTTCTCTCCTGGGTCTCTTTCTGGATCAGCCAATCGTCCGTCCCCGCACGCATTTGCATAGGTACAGTTATGCAGTTCATGGGCTGCTGGAATTATTATTATTTTTTATTTATTTTTTGGAGAAAACATTTTTTTCAAACTTTAGAGGTGTAACAAAATATTTCTGCATTATATATATATAAAACGGTAACACTTTACAATAAGGTTATATTAGTTAACATTAGTTAACCCATTAGTTAACATAAACTAACCATGAACAACACCTCTGTTCAGCATTAGTTAATCTTAGTTAACGTTAGTTAATAAAAATGCAGCTGTTCATGTTAGTTCACAGTGCATTAACTAATGTCAACAAGATTTTATTAATGCATTAGTAAATGTTGAAATTAACATTAACAAAGATAAATAAATGCTTTATAAGTGCAGTTCATCATTAGTTCATGTTAACTAATGCATTAACTAATACAACCTTATTGTAAAGTGTTACCTATAAAACAAGCTGTAACAGATTTTGCCATATCGAGATACTGTATTTTTGTTTTTTAATTCTGCTTTCATATACATTTCATTTTTTATTTTTTAAATTTCTGTATAGTTTTTATAAAAGTTATTTCAGTTTTAGTTTGGTACATCAGGTTAATGTCAACTAAATGAAAATAAAAATAAAAATCAGTAACAATTAAGCATTTATTTATGAAATCATTATATCAGTCTTAGGTGTGGAAACACTGGTATTGTTTTATTTTTGTCTTTTTTTCTTCTTTTTTTTTCTTTTTTTTTAAAGGCTGATGAAAGTTAAACTACACAAAAATAGCACCTACTCCAAATCACAGGCTAAACACAAATAGCAAGAGTAATTGCATCTGACATCAGTGCACAAGCTAATCATTGAGAAATTGCTAAAGTGTTTGTTTTCCAGTAGATGGCAGCAATCTTCCACTGAACTATTAACATTCATGTTTTCACCATGAATTAAACTGAGAAATTAAATGTGCATTTTACAAAATGTTTTGCTATTTTAAATAAGTCTGTATATAAATAGCATTACTAATTTCGGGAAATACATTTTAAAAATGCCATATATCCTTAAAATTGCACAACTATAAAACATTAGGCTATTAAAAAAGTGATATGTAATGTGTCATTTGTCACACTGAGTACCCAGAACAGCTGCTTTCATAAAGTGTAAAGTAAAAATAACTGGAATTAATTAGCGAACATTCGTATTTTACTATGCAGTTAGATAAACTGTTCATTCATCACTTTACCTCTGTCTTTATCCCCTTATCCCGTATCTTCCCTGCATCAGAGGGCTTCTGTGAACTCGGCCATCCGTCATAAATAATCAGGCAACTTTCACTGTATCTGGCGCGAGCGACCCTAAAAAACAAAAGCAATCCTGTCTACATTAGATGCGCGAGAGGTGACGCGACACAACACACTCCCTATACGTTAAACTGATCGCGCGTTCAATATCTGACGCACTATAGCACTGGCTGGGCGGGTTTTTTTGGTAATATTTCGAATAAATATTATTAAAATAGTATCATTAATAAAACTGGGAAAATCACTCATTTTGGCGCTCCTATGGATGAGTGCCGCCCTATTCCGCCTATGCCTCGGTTATCGTCTGGTTTTCATCAATGAAAGGTGAAATATGAAATGACCACTGGTGCTGTCTGTGCCTGTTCCAGGCGTGACCACCGTGCTGACGATGACCACACTGATGATGGGTGCCCGCACGTCTCTGCCCAACGCCAACTGCTTCATCAAGGCCATCGACGTGTACCTGGGCATCTGCTTCAGCTTCATCTTCGGAGCGCTGATCGAGTACGCGGTGGCCCACTTCTGCACGCTGCACCACCCCGACTGCAACAGCGCACTCATGGTAAGACTGAGCCGAGGACTCGGCCTTCATCATCATCATCATCATCATCTTCATCTGTGGTAAGCAGCAGTATTATTCCTCACTGTACTCATACTGCAGCTATCACTCACACATTATAATGTCATGCATATAATAAAATATGTTAATATTAGGGGTGGGCCAAAAAATGGATATGCCGATTTATCGCGATATTTCCGGCCGCGAGGCGTTATCGATCGCTGTCTCCAAGTATCGATATTTGATCCGAATATTTAAATGCATATCTACATTGTGGCTGTTTACCGCTTTGGCTTCCCGGAGTGGCAGTACCTCCAGACTTCATGTGGTTGGCGCTTCACGGCGCGAATACAGCGTCAAAATCGCGTCTAGTTTGTGGCGTGAACATTTTGAATCCATTCGCGTCCGTCCAGCGAATTGGGCGCGTGAAATCGAGCATTTGAAGCGAAATTCAAGGCGCGTTCAAGGCGCTCCTGGAGAAAAATGTCATAAAACACCACTCTGCCTCTTTTCATTTTCATAAAAAAATTAAGCATTAACAGCCACACAAATGTGGTACAGCCAACACTACCTGGATTATCTTCACTGCAAAAAAATACATTTAAAGTTATGAAACTTTACTTTGCCCTCAGTCAAAATGATTTGGTAGACAACAATAGATTCATTAGACCAAAGATCGCCCATTAGATTTACACAAGACGAATTATATGTCATGTTTAACCACTACAGAGACATCCGAGCCAGCGGCAACGCTAGAAGGACTGGCCGAGGAGAGGCAGCTCGCTGGGGTTAACGAGCTGAGCGCCGCTGATCGCCTGGAGCTCACAACTCCGAAACGCAAGATTATTATAAATACAATATATTATAAATAGGCGCTGTCTTTACAAATAAACCACATAATTTCGCTTTAAGCAACTACGTTATCAACTGAAAAGCATTAAAACTACATTTAGTGACAAAATATCAGTATTTTTAATTATGCAGGGTGTCTCATCACGTGACAGCAGCAAGCCAGCTCCTGATTGGTTAACGCGCTTGGTACTCAGACGTGACCATACTTTATTATATAAGGTTTTATACTGGGTGTTTTTTCACATGTGTCTATTTTGCAATTTCCAAATATGAAATGTTGCTGCTATGAATAAGTCAGAGATAGTGACTTTTCTTTATTATAAATCATTTAGTCACATAAAACTGTTCTCTCATGTCTGTTTGATGGCTTTATTTGCACTTACTGAACTTTAATGCTATTTCAAAAAAGATTAAATTATTTCGTTTTAATAATGAAATACATGATCATATGACTTTTTGACGTTTTTTTCCATTTACATTTATCGTGATATATCGTGAGACATTTTCTTGCAATATATCGTCTGTCACAGAATCGCTGGTATCGTGATATTATCGTTATCGTGGGCAAAATATCGTGATATTATCGTATCGTGTGTTGACCTGTGATTCCCACCCCTAGTTAATATATCACTTAAGTTTTGCATATGTTGCTTGTTATGCTATTAGACACAGTGAGCTAGGGCTAATAGCTTAGGACCTGAAGCACCGAGCCCAAAACCACACCGTCCGGCCAGAAGCTCCACAGCGCTTCACATAAACCGCCCGTAACTAGGGTTGGGTACCGAATCCCGGTGCCATACTTTTATAACCGGTATGTTCCGGACCGAATCAGAGCGCAGATTTGGTGCCACTTAAATTTCGCGTGCTTTCTCGCTTTGGCTGGAGCCGAGCCAGAGACACACACGCTTAGCGCTCGTCACTTATCACAACTATTCAGTGTTTAACCACATCATGTTTATTTCAGGTTTCATGTAAACGTTGTAAAAATTACTAGCAAAAAACACACACTGATGTCTATGGAAGTGGCATAAACAATCCTTTCAGACAGTTAAGATAACGAGACTAAGTGTTTTATTCACATCAGATACACATTATACAGTGACTATAGTTTACTCTATTCTTCTCCAGTTCAGCAGCGCTCACTTACTTTCATGTGTTTCGTGAGACGAAGATAAATTTGTGATGTAAATCTGAGATCCGATTCTCTGAGGCGCCGCCCATCGCGCAGTATAGATCAACTAACACACATTCACTCACACATATTTCAACATCAGAATATCAGAGAGTTCATGACATAGTTAGCAAGTTTGTGAATATTTTGAATAAAAAAGAAAAAAACGAGATAAACCCGATACAGCTGAGCGAGAATACAGACGACTGCTGTTATTACTGTAACTGTTATTAAGAGTTAAATTAGGCCTGTTGTAGTTGGGTTAGCTGGCTTTAGTTTTACTGTGAATTTAAGTAAATTGTGTTTTTTATTTAATTATATTTTTATTTATTTAAGTATAGTTTAAATTTGTAATAAATTGTTCAATTTAAATAATTAAATAAAAAGCCATTCTTTAATCTCATCCACCTCATGTTGTGGCTCTTTTCTTTTAAAGTATTCAACCGGTTCAAAAGTATCGGTTTAGGCACCGTACCCGGTTTAAAAGTATCGGTTTAGGCACCGGTACCGGTTTAAAAGTATCGGTTTAGGCACCGGTACCGGTTTAAAAGTATTGGTTTAGGCACCGGTACCGTTCAAAAGTATCGGTTTAGGCACCGTACCGGTTTAAAAATGTCGGTTTAGGCACGGTACCGGTTTAAAAGTATTGGTTTAGGCACCGGTACCGGTTCAAAAGTATCGGTTTAGGCACCGGTACCGGTTTAAAAGTATCGGTTTAGGCACCGGTACCGGTTTAAAAGTATCGGTTTAGGCACCGGTACCGGTTTAAAAGTATGTCAGTTTAGGCACCGGTACCGGTTCAAAAGTATCGGTTTAGGCACCGTACCGGTTTAAAAATATCGGTTTAGGCACCGTACCGGTTTAAAAGTATCGGTTTAGGCACCGGTACCGGTTCAATAGTATCGGTTTAGGCACCGGTACCGGTTTAAAAGTATTAGTTTAGGCACGGTAGTTCAAAAAGTATCGGTTTAGGCACGGTACCGGTTTAAAAGTATCGGTTTAGGCACCGTACGGTTTAAAAGTATTGGTTTAGGCACCGGTACCGGTTCAAAAGTATCGGTTTAGGCACCGTACCGGTTTAAAAGTATCGGTTTAGCACCGTACCGGTTTAAAAAGTATCGGTTTAGGCACCGGTACCGCAGTTTAAAATGTATCGGTTTAGGCACCGGTACCGGTTTAAAAGTATCGGTTTAGGCACCGCAGTTTAAAAGTATCGGTTTAGGCACCGGTACCGCAGTTTAAAATGTCAGTTTAGGTACCGGTTTAAAAATATCAGTTTAGGCACCGGTGCAGTTCAAAAGTTCAGTTTAGGCACCGCACCGGTTTAAAAATGTCAGTTTAGGCACCGGTACCGGTTTAAAAGTATCGGTTTAGGCACCGGTACCGGTTTAAAAAGTATCGGTTTAGGCACCGGTACCGGTTTAAAAATATCGGTTTAGGCACCGTACCGGTTTAAAAAATCGGTTTAGGCACCGGTACCGGTTTAAAAATATCGGTTTAGGCACCGTACCGGTTTAAAAATGTCGGTTTAGGCACCGGTACCGGTTTAAAAAATGTCAGTTTAGGCACCGTACCAGTTCAAAATATCAGTTTAGGCACCGGTACCGGTTCAAAAGTATCGGTTTAAACGGTACCGGTTCAAAAATCAGTTTAGGCACCGGTACCGTTTAAAAATATCAGTTTAGGCACGGTACCGGTTTAAAAAGTATCGGTTTAGGCACCGGTGCAGTTCAAAAATATCGGTTTAGGCACGGTACCGGTTTAAAAGTATCGGTTTAGGCACCGTACCGGATTAAAAGTATCGGTTTAGGCACCGGTACCGGTTTAAAAGTATCGGTTTAGGCACCGGTACCGGTTTAAAAGTATCGGTTTAGGCACCGGTACCGGTTTAAAAATGTCGGTTTAGGCACGGTACCGGTTTAAAAAGTATCGGTTTAGGCACCGGTACCGGTTCAAAAATGTCGGTTTAGGCACCGTACCGTTCAAAATGTCGGTTTAGGCACCGTACCGGTTTAAAAATGTCGGTTTAGGCACCGGTACCGGTTCAAAAAATATCGGTTTAGGCACCGTACCGGTTTAAAAGTATCGGTTTAGGCACGGTACCAGTTTAAAGTATTGGTTTGGCACGGTATCGAAAAAAAAGCGGTACCTCCATGGAACAACACCACACACACATCATTTCACAGACAAATGGAAGTTTGATCAGAAAACGAATCAGAAAGAAATCACGAGCAATATCACAAAACCAACATGATAAAAGTGCCGTTTGTTGTAGGGCTGGAATCAACCAAAGAAAATCTTGGTTGACTAAAGTCCTGAAATTTTCGACTAAAAATTACGTTAGGAAAAAAAAAAACGTAATTAGCTGTGCGCAGTACTTGGTAGCCTTGTTGTCTGCCTAAATGAATAATAAATAAACATAATAAACTAGTAGGCTATTTGCAGTATTTTAAATGGTTTTTGACTTGATTAAGTTGCACTGAAATGAGTCGGACACACGAGTCTGTCGGCTCTGACACCATCACATGCACATACGCATATCATATTTCCCAAAATATAGTAGCCTACTATGTTGTCAATAGGATGTGACGGTGAGGACATTTCCCCTCCGGTTAATCACCGACTGGGCTTTTAAATCACCAATTCTATATAACCAGAAGTAATGCACACGGCTGCTCGGGCATTAATAACTGAGCGGAGCAAAGCGAGTGGTTTCAATGAATTCATATGAAAGTTAAGCTTCTATATGCATGAACTGAAAATGTGCCAGTGCACACACACCGTGAATGACTGTTCATCCGTAAATGCGTTCTGTACGGCCGTGCACATTTTAGTTTCGGTTTTGGATTAGCGCCAATTCGGGAGCGGGTTGCTCGAATTGTGGGTTCATTAGCCTTAAAGGAACCACTTTTTTTGAAAATAGGCTCAGTTTCCAAGTCCCCTAGAGTTAAATAGTTGAGTTTTACCGTTTTTGAATCCATTCAGCCGATCTTTGTATCTGGCGGTAGCACTTTTAGCATAGCTTAGCATACATCATTGATTCTAATCAGTCCATTAGCATCTCATTCAAAAAATGACCAAAGACACTTTCCATATTTTTTCTATTTAAAACTTGACTCTTCTACAGTTACATCGTGTGCTAGGACCGACTGAAAATGAAAAGTTGTGATTTTCTACACCGATATGGCTAGGAACTACTTTCTCATTCCTGCGTAATAGTCTGGGATCTTCACGGCTGTACCATGGCTGCAGCGGCGCAGTGATATTACGCAGCGCTGAAAGTAGTCCCTAGCTAGGTCACTTTCAATGTGACTGGCACTAAGTTCGTGTAGTTGCAGAGAAAGTTTCAGACTTGCAGCCGACACATTGTTTTGTGTATTTCCTGTGTGATTAGCCATGGTTCTGTGTGTTGTAAAGGGCTGTGATAGTAAGTCGAAGGTGTACTACAACCATGTTTCACAGAATACCAGCAAATCACTGCGCCGCTGCAGCCATGGTACGGCCGTGAAGATCCGAGACTCTTTATTGCGGTGCATTGTGGGATTGAAGGAGTGCACTCAATAACGTCCATTATGGTTTCGGACACCACTACAAATGGCTGATTTCTCAAATAATGTCCTGGGGGTTGTTACGTCCCAGATGTAAAAAGTCTAGGGCCAGGGAGTAACGGAGAAATAAACACAAACACAATAAACACACCACCGTGGGGCAGGAAAGAGGAACAGCACTCTGGAAGGTGAGCTTCCCCGTGGCAGGCATGTTGAGCTCTTTTGAGTTTGCTGCCTCGGCACAGTAATGAGCAGCAGGTGCAATCAATCAGCTTCCTCTCCTCCACACCTGCTTGAGAAACAGATAGCACACACAGAGAGAGAGAGACAGAGACAGAGAGACCACAGCATCCAACAATACCATGAAAATAAAGCAGAACGTAACAGGGCGATTTTGGATTCAGCCTATAACTGCGTCGCTCACTGGCGGGGTTTGCAGTTTGATGTTCACGTTAATTCATCGCGTTCCCATGACAACAGGCGGGAATGACTACTCTTGTTTGAAGTAAACGCAATATTTTTCAACTTTCTGCTAAGATATGTCACTTTTTTGCAATGAAAATTAGTGGATTATGAAATTGTGCAAGTCCGCATATTTTGCGTGCGAAAATCGACAATTTATGCTGCGAAAGTGCGGCGTATTTGAAAAAATTCGGACCCCGCAGAAATATGCAGACTTTGGCTGATTATGCATTAAATCAGGCGATCTCATAATCACGGTTTTCTGGAGGGACTGAATAATCCATGTTGTTCTCGGGCAATGAATTGACTCAGGTCTTCGTTCAGATTTCAATGGCTTACTGAACCTTCTCGTACAATAAGCAGAAATGAATAAACCTCGCTCAAAAAACTGTGCAGCTCCGTCTTTCTTTCTTACTAAGGGGCGCAAAGAACAACGGCGCCATGGCAGTCGAATAATAAACAGCCAACCATTACAGAATAAACATGGGTGTGTTTAACGAATGCACATAGACATCCAAACACATTAATATGATATCTTATTCATGCATTTTTAACTTTAATGTTAAATTGAATGATTGGAATAACTTGTATATTGTTTGCAATTGTCACAATATTACTGTCGAACGTGTGTGTGTGTGTGTGTGTGTGAATTTGTCTTGTGTGAAAGTGTGTATGAGAGTGTGTGTGTCTCGTGCACATATTTTTGATAAAAATTATGATCTGGCATTGTAATTTGTGTGTGTTAAGGTGTCGCTTCATTTCTGTGTGTGTGTTTCTTTTTGACAAATTGTGTAATAGAGCGCAACTTGTGTATTCTCACCCATTCCAACCACATCCATCCTATTGTGATTTTTCACAGGTAACTCACTATTTCTTAAATCAATTATAGTCATTATCATTGTGTCATCATCATCTTCTCCTCATCATCTGCTATCATACTTATGGTCTTATTGAGTTTCCTGCTCATGTTCTCTGTTCTCCGTCAGTACGGGCATCACATGCACGACTGCGAGGAGGAGATGAACGGCATCCTCACCACCATCGCCAGCAATTCCTCCCGGGTGAAGAGACGCAAAGACTCTCCGGCCTCTGCCCCCGCGCCCACCGCTGATGGAGAGCCCGGACTCGTGCCCTCCAGCCCGACCGCCAGCGGAGCCAAGACCCCCGAGGTCCCGCCGGAGCTCTTCAGCCGCTGCGCAAAAAACATCTCCGTCATGAGGAAGATCCTGAAATCCATCAACTGCTGTCACGTGGAAAACCCACATTATATAGACAACTACTCCCGCGTTACCTTCCCGCTGTCGTTCGTCTTCATCAATCTGCTCTACTGGACCTACTACCTGTACTTCTAACCAACGCGTTGTGTGTGTGTGTGTGTGTGTGTGAGAGTGTGATTGTGATTGTGACCGAATAGTTAAAGTTAACATCTATCAACAGCATTTGTGCCATAACTACAGTCACACTTAGCATCAGATTACTGGAAGTGCTTTGATACGTATTGAGCAAGGTTTCCCAAACTGGGTTTAGTGAGTTGATGAAAGGCTAAATAATAAATTAAAACTTAACCTATAATTTACTTTAAAAACTATGAAAAATATTTCTGAAAGCAGCCGTTATGGGGCCAAGCACAACGAAGGCGTGATAAGTCATGTCATCATGGCTGTGAGCATCAGACCAACTGCAACAATGAGCATTTAAAGACATATTTAGATGATTTTAGACAAAATGAATGCAATCACTAGTAATGAGATTTAGGGCCCTATTTTACAGATCTGAGCTCACGGCGCAGGAGCTCTTAGGGCGTGTCCGAATCCACTTTTGCTAGTTTAATGATGGGAATTTTTTTTTGTGCACCCGGCTCATGGTCCAAAAGGGTCGTCCCTCGTCTCTTAACGAGTCATGGGTGTGTTTAACGTGCAATAAACCAATCAGAGTCTCATCTCCCGTTCCCTTTAAAAGCTAGTAGCGCTCGCACCATGAGCGGATTCACTACTGACATGAGGAGAGACTGAACGCTTCTCCAGAGAGGAATCCTTTATTTGTAATATTTAAATGTGCGTGTGTGTAATAATCAGTGTGTGTGTGTATGTTGTGCACCACCTGTAGGCTCATATTACTAACACACACCCTTTAAATAACACATAAACACTGCACTATTGACTTTAGAGCAGGTGTGTGTTGGTCAATGGTTTTCAGTTCCTCACAATAGCAACACTCCAGTAATGCTCCTGAACACACCTGGTGTTCTCACACACACACACACACACACCTGGTGTTCAGACCAGACGCCCATGGGTGAACAGATGCGCCAGTGCGTTTGCTATTTAAACAACGAGGAGCTGGACGTGAACATAAGAACTGCGTCGAGCTGACTTGCCTGGTGTCGCATTGCACCGGGTGTATGATAGGGCCAGTAGGTGGCGCTGTTACGAAACTGATGTGGTGTGGTCCGAGTGTGGTGACAATCACACATGCAAAGTTTGGTGTCAATATTACAGATACAGCCTCAGAGTCATTGCTGATGCAGTTTACGAAAACCATTTTGTATACCGATACAAAATCCATAACTTTTTGCCTGCGCAGTCTGAAGATAATACAGTAAGATTTTGGTGAAAATTGGGCCAATGATCTAGAAGTTAGAAAAAGTAGTTTTTCAAAGAAAATCAAGATGGCGGACAGGAAGTTTGGCTGACTATAGCAAAATTGGTTTCTGTGTTCTCGTAATGACCCAATTAATCTAAGAGTCATTAGAATAAGCTAATTTAATCCAATGTTATTAGCCTTTTTAGTAATTTCATTAAAACTGGCAAGGTGGCGCTGCCCTGAAAGTTTGAGTATTATCAGGATATGGTGCTGTTGATACTTCGTAACGATAAACCAGTCATAAAATATAGGCCAATATGGGAAAATTGGGTATTGTTTGACTCCGCATGCACCAAATCTAAAGAGTCCTGTTCTGTGAAAAATGAAAAATTTTCTTGACCACTTGGTGGCACTGTGCCGAAACTGTGCAGGTCGCCTCAAGTCATGGTTTTCATAACACACACCAAGTTTGGTCAGAATACGCTGATGTATTGCGGAGATATAGCCTCATGTCCATTTTGGCGTGCTCTTCAACAAATTTGTTCTCGTGTCATACAAGCGGTTTGTGAATCAACTTGAATTCCATAACTTTTGATCTCACCATGATCTGAAAATGATCTGATTCATTTACGTGAAAATTGGAGCAATGGCCTAGAAGAAGTTAGAAAGAATATTTTTTCTAGCCCTTGCGGTTCAAAAGTTGTTATAGCATAAATGTGAGTGCAAATTTGGACAGGTGGTGGCGCTATAGAGATTGAGTTAGAGACTCCAAATTTGCTCTGGTGACAGTTCAGACTGTCCTTTATCTGTGTGCCAAATTTCATAACCTTCCTGCAAGTGGTTCTGGCATAGACTCATTCTGAATAAAAGTAATAATAAGAACACTAATGATTATAATAGGTGCCTTCTTTGCTTGGCCCAGAATAAAACACTTTCTAAATAGGTTATAGTTCACCAGTATTTGAAGGTGTGTGTATGTGATTGTTGAGAGTGTGAGAGAGAAGCTGAGAGTGTGTTTGTGTAAGTGTGTGTGTGTTGATCATCATCGCTGGATGGCTCGACCCGTCCAGAAGTCTAACAAACAGTATGATGCAGTAAAATATTCAAAAAGGGCCTAAGAAGTTGATGTCCTAAAGGTGTAGTTCATCCAGAGAGAAATCTCTTTTACTCACCCTCATGCCGGTTCCAACCAGGATTACTTGCTTTCCAATCTCATTTTGCGGTCAAATTTAAATATTATATCCCCGCTAGAAATGTGATGTTCCCAGAATGTTCTCAGAACATCCCGTCTTCTGAGACGGTCCTGATGTGGAGTTCTTTAAAGGGTTGGGGGACGTAATTTGGTGGAACTTGTGTTCAAAAACTTGTGTTTTATGACCCTCATGTGCAAAGCAGCCCAGTGTACACTGATTCACTCAAACATGTTCTGAAAGCATTCAGTTAACATGTTGGAAGGACCTAAATAGGACCAAAAATAACATTCTAGCTTCCCTAAAAGTCCTGCAAGCGTTATGGGAATGTAGTGTAGAGATATGTTTCAGCACAGTCCCGATCTGACTAACAGGGAACCGTATGGGAATGTTCTGTTAACGTCCCAAATCTCCTCTTTGTAACGTTGCTGTGTGACCATAGAATAACCAAAATGGAGTCATATCAGCAACCTTGAACTGCACTTTCATAACCAAAAGAGGACGTTTTAGGAACATTCCTAATGTTCTGTGAAAGTTTGGGACCACAGCTATAACGATAACGAGAAGTCGCTGGAGTCATTTTCAGAGCGATTTTATCCAGCTGATGAACGATAAAACATTGACAGCCAATCAGAATCAATCTTGCTGTGACGAGCTGGATCGTTTCAGCATCTATAATCCGCTGGTGTGTTATAGTTATGGTTCATGGTGTGAACGGGCCTTTAGAGAACTTTTAGGGAAGGTCGTGGGAACGCCCCCTCCTACTTGGGATGGTTCAAGTTTTACACGCCTCTCATCTTTCACCCCAGCTAACAGCACATTAATAGAATGTTCAAAGTTATTATTGATACATTGTAACATTTTTAAATGTAACTACTCATTTCGAATGTTCAAATGTAACGTTCCCATGATGTTTGAAGAATCAAATGGAATGTTCGCTTAACATTCGCATGACCAAGAAAACAGAACATTTAAAGATTTAAAAAAACTGGATGTTTAGAAATAACTTGAATGTTCTTAGAACATTTTTTGTCGGCTTCAGCCCGGCTCAGTGGCGTAGCGTCTGGGCATGCACGTGCATATGGGCCCGGGCCAATAGGGGGCCCGGCTATGGGGAACTTTTAATTAAAACGAGGGAATTCATTTTTTAACAGTGGCCACAATAAATATATTTTTATGCATGCCATGTGTAGCCTAGTAATTTCTTGTTTCTTCATAATGACTCATTTCATTTTATTCACGTTTATTAGGCTATTTTTTGCAGCGGCCGTCAATTTCGCAAAATCTCCCATTTATAATTACTCTAGCCTACTCCCATATATAATTACCCTACTTTAATTCAGACATATATTCAAGAAATGTGTTAAACAGAAAGACTCTATAGTTCCAGTCTTACTCAAAGGGCGCGGAAAGTGTTGTTATACGCACTTCAATCAATTCCCGACGTTCTTGGATTACTTCTTATTTATTAAATATAGGTACAGGCATTAGGTATAAGTTCAAGACATGATTATGAACTATAAACTATAAACAATACCAATGCCGACACAGCAAGGGAACGGATTACTTTGCTCCACTCCAAACGTCTTCATATCAAAAAATAATTTAGTTTATTAAATGCAACGTTTTTAATTTCAAATGCACTTCTAAATTCAGTTCATATTTCTAACAAATGAAATTCCAAGCCAAAATAACGAAATGGTAAAAAAACAAAACAAAAAACTTTGAGTTACCACCATGCCAAAGCAAACATTTAGCTCTTTTAATTGTAATCAATGTTTGAATAACACGTCTCCTTCCATTAAACATAATGGCTAGGCGGGGGCTGGGATACACATAATCCCAACATACGTGACATCATTTTTGGAATAACTTTTCACGAGAGGAAAAAATGTTTTAGTCGCATAACATCGGTTAATGGAAACACTGTCATTTCGCAATAGGTTTTATTGACATTTAGAAAATATCTCGAAAGTTTTTCGCAAATCTGCAATGGAAACGCGGCTGTGGCTGAGCGTGTTTAAGACTTGTTTTAGTTTTTTTTTCATCCTTGTTTTGAAAAATTGCTGGGTAGAGTGTGTTTTTATGGTATTGTTTGGTATGGTATTTTCTTGATACACTACAGTGAGTCTATTAATGCCTCGATGTAGGCCTACTTGGAGGGCCCGTACAATTTATTTTGCATATGGGCCCGAGACTGACTTGCTACGCCACTGGCCCGGCTCAACACGTCTTGACGTGCAATGTGAATTTCCGAATGTAATTTAGGGCGGAGCGAGCCCATCTAATCTTCCAATCAGCAGCCGGAGTATATAAACAGCTGCTTACCTCTCCTCAGATGTTCCAGCATCCCACCTCCTTCCCAAACTCCACCTTTATCTTAGGTATCTTGCTCTACTTAATCATGTATTGACTGTGGGGGGATATCAGAGCTTGAGCTGAAGCTGCTTCATGAGCCCCTCATCAGTACACAGCAAGCCAAATAAGCTTAACCCAAATATCTAAGATTACATGGGCAAATAAATTCGTTAAATGTGCATTAAACCCAAGCATGAATGAGATTTGAGAGCCGTTGGAGGCGTGAGGGTCTGACCTTTAGTACATCACAGTCTGCTTTCTTTCACTTGTCTCCATCTTTTCCACATGTAATACCTCCTCTCCGGCGAGAGTTGAAGCCATCATGCGCTGTCTATCCCTTTCATAAATCCTCCGGCCTCGGCTGCTTTCTTGCACATCCCGGGATCGATGGATCGCAGGGGCCGTGTAAACTCTCTGTGTGACTTGGCTTTAATGATCCATGCTTTGAACCCGAGGAGTTGGGAGTCCCTAAAGGCCCAGGACTGATGCTAAATGTCTTTGGGACGCGCTGTGCATTAAAGCGCTCGTTCCGCGGCAGTGGCCTGGACTAAACACTGGCTTACGGTGATCTAAACTGATGTATTTGAGGAACTGAATGCTTGAATTTTGCTCAAGAGAACTGAAGGTAAAATGAGCACAGGTCGCACTATCGCCCCCTTCTGGAAGGATCCAGGACTGTTTTCTAAGCTGTGAATTTTGAGTTTTTATTAGCGTTTGATGTCAGTGGTCAGATGAATGAATGAATTTTTTGGTTTTTGAAACTGGATCTGCTGTTTGTGGCTTTTAATCGGCTTGGTTTCGATGTGCTGGGCGTCTGCGCCTTCATTTCACGCCGAATGCCTTCCGTTCCGTTTCAAACGGCAAAGTGCTCGATTTTCAATCTAATGCATGTTTCTCTACCACTTTAGGGTAATATTAGTGTAAGATTACTTTATTATTAACATATTTACGGGACTTTTTTGTGTTGATTCATAGGTTGTTAAGAATTAATGCAATATGTTAATTATGCACCAGGCCTGATAATAATTACGCTTTAATTATTATCAGATTTTTTTAGAGTTAAAACCATAAAACATTTTCAGTACTTGAAATAAAATAAATGATTCAATAAAAAATTTTCAATAAAAATGTTTTATTGCAGCTAGATTTTCTCATTTTGATTTAATGTAATGTACTAACATAAAAAAAATTATAGACTTTATTAAAAAATGAAAACAAAAAATAAACTATAATAGTGTCTCAGTGAAACTAATATTTTTCTTTAATGATTCCGGTTGTAGGACACGTTTATGAACTTTATTTTGATTTTATTAGCATCCTTTGAAGGTGTATTAATATTTACACCAATATTGAGAATTAATGCAATAATTTAATTATGCATCAGGCCTGATAATAATTATGCATTAATTATTATCAGATCTATCATAGTTTAATGTAATGTATAAATACAATTTTATATATATATATATATATATATATATATATATATATATATATATATATATATATATATATATATATATATATATAAAAATGCACAACAAAATTATTAAAAATTAAAATTAAAACAAAAATATTTTTCTTTAATGATTCCCGTTGTAGGACACGTTCACAAACTTCATTTTGATTTTATTAGCATCCTTTGAAGTTGTATTAATATTAGAAAGCATCTTAATCCATGTGCAATCTTCATGCATGTCTAATAATAATAATAATAATAATAATAATAAAGGACGATGATGACCGTGCCAAACAAGTAAACCAAAGAGTTCATAAGTCTAGAGATCCACCTAAAACACACCACAGTAACCCGTTTGTTCAGCTCTTGATTCAAACTATAACCGGACCCGTCTCCTTATTCTCCCATCATTTCTAAACTCCCATCGCCGTCACGTGATCGAGTCTCAGAGCGTTTGGGGATGCTGATCTCGCAGAATGATGTTAATATGTGTGTATACTGTAACACCGGCGACTGTAAATACTGCATGTTTACTTGATGTTTACTTCATAAGGACAGTACAAGTAATAATTCAAATAAAAAAGACAAACGAGTGATACGAGTGTTTTCTGCCAATCGATGGATGGACGTTCATAAATCATGACAATTGAACCGCAGACGAATGAAGATGATATTATCATGACAGCGCTTTAATAAGCTCATCGTTGTCATATTTTAATGAGTATTCGTTTGCAAAACCCCAGATGGCTGAGAAAACAGATATTAAACAAATCAAGAGTGATTGTACTATCATTGAATGTGACAAATTGAATGTTTGTTCAAAAAAGAAAGAGCCATTTTTAAAGGCTTTTTCAGATCACACTCTCTTTAAAACCTTAACCCATTACATGTTTCTTTCTTTTGGGCTTTTTCGAGTTTTACTTGCTTTCAAAAGTTAAAGCAACTCTATCAGTTGTGTCAGTTCAGATGCATTGGAAGTCACGAAGATAAACACGGTAAATTAACACGTGGCATGCGTTTTTAATTAGTATGCATCAGGCGTTGATGATAAATAATGCTTGACTCCAGCAGAAGCTTCGTTGATGATGCCATCATTTTGCATGATTTATTGTATTGTATGAATTGACAAAAAGTTCAGTCTTTCTTTCCTCGAGTAGAAGCTGTACTTTGCATGAGTGAGTGAGCGGATCTGCTGAAAGGACTTTAAGTAAGTAAGTAAATTTTATTTATATATCACATTTAAACATAGCAGAACTATCCAAAGTGCTGAACAGAGTAATTATAAAAGGAAATATAAATATAAAATATAAAATAGAATAGAAACAAGGTGAAGCTGGACCAAAACAAACAATCTGACAGAAGTATAGTAATATTAAAATGCCAAAGAAAATAGATACGTTTTCACTTTTGATTTATAAATATTAATGGAAGGTGCAAGGCGGATGTCCAGGGGCAGTTGTATCCAAAGACGGGGGGGCGGCAACAGAAAAAGCTCTATCTCCCTTAGTTTTAAGACGAGAGCGAGGGATTGATAAAAGAGCCCTGTCCGAGGATCTTAATCTGTTGGTGCTTTCGGCGGGGTCAGGGGTCAGCATGGGCACTGGTCAGCGGCTGTGCCGCCCCATACGCAACAAACTGCGATGCTCTGTGTATTCTGACACCTTTCTATCAGAACCAGCATTAACTTCTTGAGCAGTTTGAGCTCCAGTAGCTCGTCTGTTTGATCGGACCACACGGGCCAGCCTTCGCTCCACACGTGCATCAATGAGCCTGGGCCGCCCATGACCCTGTGTCCGGTTCTCCACTGTTCCTTCCTTGGAGCACTTTTGATAGATCCTGACCACTGCAGACCGGGAACACCCCACAAGAGCTGCAGTTTTGGAGATGCTCTGACCCAGTCGTCTAGCCATCACAATCTGGCCCTTGTCAAACTCGCTCAAATCCTTACGCTTGCCCATTTTTCCTGCTTCTAACACATCAACTCTGAGGACAAAATGTTCACTTGCTGCCGAATATATCCCACCCACTAACAGGTGATGAAGAGATCAGTGTTATTCACTTCACCGGTCTTAATGTTATGCCTGATCAGTGTATAGTTGTAAAGTCAGAAATTCTGAGGAAGAACATCATGTTTTGTCTGCTGTAAAAAATGAAACGCAGCCAAAAGTGCCTAATCACGCTGTGTTTCTGGAAGGCTGAAATCAATAGAGGATTAACCCCAGTAACGCTCCATCATCCCCGGCCGCACTGAGCCTGTGTGTCCAGCAGGTGGCGCTGTCCACTCACACTCACACATGATTCCTCAGACTTTAGCGTAATGCGATTATGAAACACGACTGTACACACAGACGTCCAGACCATGAGAAGCGCGACTGAAAACATCTTTAAGCCGCTTACGCTCCCAGACTCCGTGTGTGAATTATTTGACACATCTGTGTGGATTACAGCCGTACTGTTCAGATCCTCTTCAAACAACCTGATCATAAACTATCATGAGAATCCAGCCGGATGGATCCTGGACACGGATGCTTCTCTGGGGATGGGTTATAATAATAGTGATCATATTAATAATCATTATTATAATCATCATCATCATCCATCCTCAGTGAAGCATTTGTGTTACTATCATTAATATTATTATTATTAATAAATATTTAATAATAATTAGTAGAACTATCATTATTAGTATTACTATAGTTCTACTAATTATTATTAAATATTAATAATAATTAATAATATTAATGATAATAACATGAATGCCTCACTGGGGATGGGTTATAATAGTGATAATAATAGTGATAATATTAATAATCGTTATTATAATCATCATCCATCCACATTCGAAGCATTCGTGTTGTTATTATTATTAATAATAATATTTAATTAGTAGAACTATCATTATTAGTATTACTATATTTAATATTTATTAATATTAATAATAATAATGATAATGATGATACTGATACTGAGGATGGGTTATAATAATAGTGATAATATTAATAATCATAATCATCATCAATCCATCCTCAGTGAAGCATTTGTGTTGTTATTATTATTAATATTAATAAATATTTAATAATAATTGGTATAACTATCGTTATTAGTATTACTATAGTTCTACTAATTATTATTATTATATATTTATTATTAATAATAATAATTCAATTAAATTCAAGTATATTTGTATAGCGCTTTTCACAATACACATTGTTTCAAAGCAGCTTTACAGAAAGTGCATTTCATAAATGTACATTGAAAAATGTTAGAAAAAGTTAATCAATCATGTATTATTTTAGGCTATAACAGCGCTGGCGTCGAGTCGTCTCTTCACAGGTGTTGGGGCATCTGAAGTCTCCATGAGAGGCTGGATACAAACTGGAGCTGACCAACTATTTACCTCCGGACTAGTGTCGAGATAATAACAGAAAAGCAGATGGGAAATAATTAGCATAGCTGCTGTTCAGAATATTAATGCTTTTGATCCGATTTAACTGTAGTATAAAAGGTAATTATAATGTGAATGCTTGGCTAAAGAGATGCGTCTTTAATCTAGTTTTAAACTGGGACAGCGAGTCTGAACCTCGAACAATATCAGGAAGACTATTCCAGAGTTTAGGAGCTAAATGTGAAAATGCCCTCCCTCCTTTAGTGGACTTAGATATCCTAGGAACGACCAGAAGCCTGGAGTTTAGTGATCTTAAAAGCGCGATGGATTGTAGGGCGATAGAAGATCCGTTAAATACACTGGAGCTAAACCATTTAGGGCTTTATAGGTCAGTAGCAATACTTTGTAATTGATACGGAACTTAATAGGTAACCAGTGTAGAGATGATAAAATTGGTGTTATATGATCATATTTTCTTGACCTAGTAAGAACTCTAGCAGCTGCGTTTTGGACTAACTGTAGCTTGTTTTTATTGAGGATGCAGGACAACCAGCTAATAAAGCATTACAGTAATCTAGTCTCGAGGTCATGAATGCATGAACTAACTTTTCTGCATCAGAAATAGATAGCATGTTACGTAGCTTAGCAATGTTTCTAAGGTGGAAAAATGCCGTTCTTGTAACATATGAAATATGATTTTTGAAAGACAAGTTGCGGTCTAATATAACACCCAGGTCTTTTACTGTAGTGGATAAAGTGACAGGACGTCCTTCCAAGTTAAAGTTGTATTGTGAGAGGTTTTGTGGGCAGTTTTTTGGACCAATAAGTAATACCTCTGTTTTATCTGAATTTAATAGCAGAAAATTACCGTCATCCAGTATTTAATATCTTCAACACACGCTGTCAGTTTAGATAATTTAGCGTTTTCATCTGGTCGTGATGAAATATATAATTGAGTGTCATCAGCATAACAGTGGAAATTAATTCCATGTTTTCTTATAATATTACCAAGTGGCAGCATATATATTGAGAATAGCAGAGGGCCTAACAGATCCTTAAGTCTACTGGCGTTATCTTTGATTTTTCCCCATTTAGACAAAATGGTAGCGGTCTGATAAGTCGATCTAAACCAGTTTAATGCCTTTCCCTGAACACCAGTGTAATTTTGAAGTCGATCTAAGAGTATTTTATGATCTATAGTATCGAACGCAGCACTAAGATCGATAATGATGATGATAACACGAATACTTCACTGGGGATGGGTTATAATAATAGTGATAATATTAATAATTGTCATTATTATCATCATCCATCCTCAGTGAAGCATTGGTGTTATTATCATTAATATTATTAATAATAATTAGTAGAATTATTATTATTATTATTATTATTATTAACACAAATGCTTCACTGTAGATGAATAATAATCTTAACACAACTACTAGTAATGATGATACTAGTAATTATTAGATATTTAATAACAATATAAATATCATTATTATTTGTGTTGTTATTGTTATTATTAAATATCTAATAATAACTAGTAGTATTTATATCATTATTGGTTTTAATCTTATTATTATTAAAATATTTTAGTAATAATTATTATTAGTAGTATCACTATTAGCATTAATATTATTGTTTTATTATTAAACATCTAATAATGCTAATTGTTACTAGTTGTGGTTTTATCATTAATAATAATAATAATAATACATTCATTTTTACTTATAACAATACCTTTTTGCAATAAATGAGCTATTAAGTCTTGTTTTCTGTCAAAATTGAGTGAATTTATGCTTGAAAGAAGAAAAAACATTAGTGTATTATTCTCAATATGTTCAGTCGTTTTCTGTGTTGATTTGAGTTATTCAGTATTAGTGCTGGAGAAGACAGAAGCGAATCCTGTCCGTGTTTTATTCTGTGCTGTCGATTCGTCTCATGCGTTCATTTATTCTCTTGGTCTTCTGCTTCAAATCAAAGATTCATCAGAGCCGGCCGGTTTGTCCAAGGCTCACGTGAATATCCCTGTGGAGAAGAGGCTTTCCAGAAGGCGGGCGCTGAAGGAGTGTGAGTAACGGCTGTGCTGAGGTGACGATGATGAAGATCATCATGGGGTTTGTGCCTAGAAGCACTTAAAAACCGTTCAATTAGAGTAGAAAGCATGAGAACGCCGATACTAGTGTGACGCCTGCGGCTGCGTTCATATGAGTCATACATGATGTCACACACACACACACACACACACTCACACACACACACACACACACACACTCACACACACTCACACATGTTTGTTTTGTGAAATATGAGGACTCTCCATAGTGTCATTTTATACTGTACCATCCATATTTTCTATCCCCTACACTGCCCCTGCCCTAAACCTACCCATCACACACACACACACACACACACACACACACACACACACTGCCCCTGCCCCTAAGCCTACCCATCACACACACACACACACACACACACTGCCCCTGCCTAAGCCTACCCATCACACACACACACACACACACACACACACTGCCCCTGCCCCTAAGCCTACCATCACACACACACACACACACACACACACACACACACACACACACACACACACTGCCTGCTAAACCTACCATCACACACACACACACACACACACACACACACACACACACACACACACACACACACACACACACACACACACACACTGCCCCTGCCCTAAACCTACCCACACACACACACACACACACACACACTGCCCCTGCCCTAAACCTACCCATCACACACACACACACACACACACACACACACACACACACACACACACACACTGCCCCTGCCCCTAAACCTACCCACACACACACACACACACACACACACACACACTGCCCCTGCCCCTAAACCTAACACACACACACACACACACACACACACTGCTAAACACATCACACACACACACACTGCCCCTGCCCCTAAACCTACCCATCACACACACACACACACACACACACACACACACACACACACACTGCCCCTAAACCTACCCATCACACACACACACACACACACACACACACACACACTGCCTGGCCTAAACCTACCCATCACACACACACACACACACACACACACACACACACACACACACACAGATGAACACTCAAACACACACAGATGAACACTCAAAAACACACACACACACACACACACACACACAGATGAACACTCACAGACACACACACTCACACACACACACACACACACACACACACACACAGATGAACACTCACACACACACACAGATGAACACTCAAACACGCACAGATGAACACTCAAAACACACACACACACACACACACACACACACACACACAGATGAACACACACACACACACACACACACACACACAGAAGCACACACACACACACAGATGAACACTCAAACACACACACACACACACACACACACACACACACAGAAGAACACACACACAGATGAACACTCACACACACACACACACACACACAGATGAACACTCAAACACACACACACACACACACACACACACACACACACACACACACACACACACAGATGAACACTCAAACACACACACACACACACTGCCCTAAACCTATCACACACACACACACACACACTGCCCCTGCCCTAAACCTACATCACACACACACACACACACACACACATACACACATACACACAGATGAACACTCAAAAACACACACACACACACACACAGATGAACACACACACTCAGAAGAACACACACACCGTAGTTCTGCATTAATCGCAGCTTATTCTGCCTCGACCTGTGAAGTGCATTATGCTTTTAAGAAGCAAATCTGGTGAATTTATTGCAAGACTCTCTGAGACCCAAGCATTGATATTCGTGATGCATTCTTTTTTTCCAACTTAATCTTGTCTTTAGGAAGCATTTAGTTATAACAACCATTTTGTTTAAAATGTAACATTTGGAAAAAATGCAAAACTGTAACACTAATTAGGTTAAATTACAACTCTGCACTCAAATGTGTTTCAAATAAACACTATATTGACCACAGTGTTGTGTCGCCTGGCTTTCCATGCACATAAACTTTAATGCCATCCCATTCTTAATCCGTAGGGTTTAATATGGAGTCGGCCTCCACACCAAACTCGCTCATCCATGTCTTTATGGAGCGCGCTTTGTGCACTGGAGCGCAGTCATGTTGGGACAGGAAGGGCCGTCCCCAAACTGATCCACAAAGTTGGGAGCATGAAATTGTCCAAAATGTCTTGGTGAAGCATTAAGAGTTCCTTTCACTGGAACTAAGGGTCAACCCCTGAAAAACAACCCCACCCCATAATCCCCCTCCACCAAACTTTACACTTGGCACAATGCAGTCAGGCAAATACCGTTTCCTGGCAACCGCCAAACCCCAGACTCATCCATGGGACAGGAAGGGGCCGTCTCCAAACTGTTCCCACAATGTTCAAACGAACAGCATTTATTAGAAATAGAGAACAATTCTATTAAAATGTAAATATATTTCACAATATTACTGATTTTACTGTATTTTTTAGGGCTGGGTAATGACACAAATTCCATGATTTGATTTCCATTCACAAGTGTTCGGTTCTGTGTCGGTTATTGTGGATCTATATCAGGTACAGTGGAAGATGTTCTTGAGGAAGTAATGCTGTAAACTATAGACGGGAGTCAGTTGGTACTACATTACTGTAATGAAGAAGGTGAACATTAACTGATTTAACTAACAATTTACACTCAATCAGTGTTCATTCATAGCTAATTCTGATTTAGTCTTAGTCAGTTTTTGGACTAAAATGCCATTTAGTTTTACTCTCTAGTTTTTAGTCAAATCTAATGAGTTTAGTTAAACTGAAATGCATTAATTGAGCATTTAAGCGATACATAACCGACTGAATACATGACAAAACTCACACTGGCATAAATGTGTTGTGCAAAAATACACAAAAGAGCTCAATTCACTTTTTTTTTTTTTTTTAAACATCTAGTTTTTATAATGTTGTATTTCTGTTTTAGTATATCAGGTTAAACTAAAGCTTAAGTTTATTTTTTATATTAGTTATTCCAGTAACGGATATGTTTTAATGGTTTTAGTGAACTATTATATAACCCTGATACTTTATTAAATAATATGTGTCAAATACTGTTCTTAGTCTTTAATGTGAATGAAATACAGTTTATTGTTTATCTAACCGTATATATAATGCATGACTTTTAATTATAAACAATCTGGAAATACATCAGGACTCTTATTTTGAAATGCCTTTGCTTTTATTATATTTATAAAAGATTCACTGTTCCGAGTCTTTCCGAATAACACTGAGAGGCTGGAGGCGTGTCCTGTGGGCGGAGCTAAAGAGCCACGAGCGCGAGCAGCTACTGCGTTGAGAGCGTCTCCTTAAACGTGGAAAAGAAACCTTATCCTAAATAAACCTCGGCTATCAATCACATTCAGCCATACATATGATCCAGAATCTGATCCGGAGGCTGGAACTGAACAGGAGCAGCGACGACAGCAGGACGTATAACTGGATTTGCTTAGCGGCTTCTCATGCGCGAGTTTTACAACATTTGTGTGTGTTTACCAAGCGGCTCCTCCCCCAGTCTCTCCTGAAGCCGATACGGAAGTGACTTAAACTGCAGTTCATCCACTGGCCACTAGAGA
>CM040927.1:41417534-41420034 GCA_023029165.1 Gobiocypris rarus | reverse complement strand
TCCACCTGTGTTTAATCTGCGCGTCTGTGATTCTCCACTCGTTTATTTATCGCTCTGCTGTTTAGGGGAGGTTTGAACACTCGTTCTTTACCACTGAGAAAATATTTCCTCAGTATAAAGAGGCATCTCTGCTTCTCATTACAGCTCTGGACTCTCCATCACTGCAGATGCTGATCTCAGAGCAGCCGAGGTGAGGCTACATCTGTCTAAACAACATCTCCGGGCAGCCAAAACCCAACCGTGTGTTTTATTGCTCGCCTTTCCCTGGAGATCCCGAGAGATAATGAGGGACTGTCAGTGGTGGAGGGGAAAGAGCTGCCTCATGTTGGGCTGTCCTCAGTGAAGAATGAGAGACTCTGGGTTGGTCAGCCGGTCAGGAAGCGGCTCTCCTCAGAGTAAATAATGAGAGCAGATTCAGCGGCTCGAGGAAGCCTTGTCTCGCTCTCGGATCTGTAAGAGCTTCTGTCTTCTGCCTATGAACAAACGTTCGGTAACATTAGAAGGTTGTCCTGTTAGCACAGCATCAGTCATGGGATGTTTTTATCTGAAACGTTCAGTTGGTGAACCTTTTTAAATGTATCCATTGATTCGGAATGTTCAGAGAAAAGTAACGTTCCAGTGATGTGTGAAGAACGATACAATGGAGTGATCCCTAACGTTCTCACAACCAAGAGAAAACATTGTAATAAACTTGATAAGAGGTCATGATCTGGCTTTTTAAAAAAATGTTATACAGTCTGAGTTCAGCTAATGACGTGCGTGTGGTTTTTACATTCAGAAACATCAGAATGAATCAGTAATAGGCTATTTTCTAGAGTGGTTTTTGAGGCTTTCTCCAGAACGCTGGGTTTTGATGGCGTGTCGCACTGGAGACTTGGAAGTAAACGCCCACAGCTGGGATTGGATAACAGTTTTGCATATTTAATGAGCTTTGGCTCCTCTGTGAGTATACAGGGAATTGTTTTGAAAGCGCGTGGAGAACCGGCAACCCGGAAGGATTCGCCCCACAGGGCTCGCAAAATATCTTTATCAAACAAACACGAGGATTTATCTCTCATCCACCCGCGATTGAGTGGAATGTTATTTTTTATTACTTGACCCGCCCGATCGGTGGATAAGCGCAAACCGTGCATCACACACACACCAAGTATTTTCATATACACACTCGATTGTATTTTTCCTTCATATATCAAGTCAAGAGAGTGGACGCACATCAAGGAAGGAATGTTATTTCACTATTTAGGATCGCCCGTCAGTTTTGGCCGGACTTACGTTTTGGCAGCCCGTCTGGAAAACACATATCCCCTTGGGCTTTGCGAGCCCTGGTCCATACATATCCGAGTCTGATCCCAAATCGCAATGAACCAACAAAACCACAAATAACGGATTCTCCACGGACGTGCTAATGTTCAGTTAGACACATAATCAATAGATATCAAACGATCCGTTACAATGCAATACTATCACATATAAACACGTGTTTTACTCACATGAGTGTGTTGCGTCATTCATTCATGTAATCTCATCCTGTCTGCAAATCCAGTCTCGTTTACAAACGAATCCACGGTGAAATGAAGGAACAAGCGCAATGTCTTCTCCATGTGAGCTGGATATTCATTAAAAATAAAGTTCATCCATGCATTCATAATATTGGAATCCGAATGAAGCTTATGCGGGATGTTCTATCCGATTTACCTCCTGTGTCATGTCAGGCACGAGTCGGTGCTTGTGGGCTACAGAATCAGCCGTTCTTCTTCTTTGGTTAATGCGCCGTTTCACTGAACTCTGACGTCACGGGTTGGCATATTCTGAGATGATCGTTTGCTGGGCCTGCTGTCAATAAAAGCTTTTCTTTGACTAACAAGGAAGTTTTCAGCTCTGAAACTTACAGGATATTCTTATCTCACCATGACCTTTCATATATCAAAAGCTCAAGGGAAAATTGATTTCTCAATTCATCAGCCCTTTAATGGAAACACTAGGAGAATGTTCTTAGAGCATATCTTTTGTTATCAAGGTATAATCATGTACATTCGACACTCTTCAACCTCATCCCTCCCTCACGGGTCAAAATGACCCGAAGCCCTACAATTATACTAACTTTTTTTTTTTTGTCCAAAAGCCTAATTAATTAATTTGTTTCTATTTTTAATGCAATTTTTTATGGTATTTACATTTAAACTACTAGATGTAATCAATAAATAATAATTTAAGCACATTCTTTCAACTTAAATACAAAATAATCATGCGTAAGCCTTTTAATTTGGCTCAGAATATCTCACATTGGGTGTCTCTGCGACCCCTTGTGGAAGAATACTGATATTACATGATATTTCATGACTCTAGATGACTCCTATAGGGGTCCGATTGAGCCGGAGGGAAGGATTTGTTCGATGTATTCGTTTGTCTTGAGCTTCTGTCTTCTTTCCTTCTCAGAGGCGTTAATGTTCTCCGGTAACATCAATAGAAGGTTCCGTCACGGAATGTGAAATGTTTTTAA
>CM040927.1:41402534-41405034 GCA_023029165.1 Gobiocypris rarus | reverse complement strand
ATGCTAAATCTTGTTTTATAAAATAATTATCTAAGTGACGTGAGTTTACTCTTAAAACAAGACATATCTGCCAGTGGGTTCAGAAAAATAAATTAGATAATTTTTCAGTTTGATCCATTTTTCATTAAACAAGACTCAGTTTCTTGGTCCTTCTCCAGTAAATGTATCCCTGAATATGAAGAACATGATTTTCTGACAGTAAAGCCTCTCAACAGATTCTGAGCTCTCCGTCTCTTCAGGACTCAGAAGCTGTTTTATGATATTTGGAAAGCTAGAGAAGGGTCCGTCCGTCTCATGACACTTTAAATAACCTCAGTATTGACTCGCCCCGAGCGACGTACTACACATGTATTCTTGGCAGGCGCTCTGTTTTCCTTTCTTAACATTTTTAGACGGTCGACACTCCAAACGCGCTCAGACACATTCTTGGGTTTCTGCACAGTTCAGACGGATTCAGTGTGTCACGGGAATTAAAATTCATTAACTGGTCCATCTGACCTTTCACGTCTCTGAGCACAAACGCCGTCAGAGGTACACAATAAACCATCAGCAAACTGTGTAAAAGAAAAACATGATGCTCTTCATTCACTCACTTTCTTAAACATAAATGAAGATGTTAATGATGGGACTGCGGCTGTAGAGTTACAGGAAGTTTGAGGTCAGTAAGATTTTTTTCCTAAAAGAAATTAATACTTTTATTCATCAAGGACGCATTTTATTGACAGTAAAGACAATTAAAATGTTGAAAAAGATTCTATTTCAGAAAAGAGAAGCAAACGGATCGCTGCGACTCAGAAACATCTGGAACACACTCACTGAAATGTGGGTTTGCAGCTGTTTTTGTGTGTCAGATACACTGAATTTGGGGGTAAAATCAAACCCTGGGTTATATATGACATTATTATTGTTCTTTATTTAACATTTGCCATCTAATAACCTGCATCCATAGTGATAAGCCTTGAGTTCTACAAAGGGGGATGATAGATAATGTTAGACAAACCCAGTTTTCGGATGGATGGATGGATTGGTAAATGGGTGGATGGATGAATGATAGATGGGTGGATGGATGGAGGGACAGATGGATGGAGGATGATAGATGGATGGGTGGAGAGACGGATGGATGGATGGATGGATGGGTGGATGATAGATGGATGATGGATGGTTTCAATGATAGATGGATGGGTGGATGGATGGATGATAGATGGATGGGTGGATGGATGGATGATATGTGGATTGATTGATGATATGGATGGGTGGATAGATGAATGATAGATGGGTGGATGGAGCGACAGATAGGTGGAGGATGATAAATGGATGGGTGAATGGGTAGAGAGCCGGATGGAGGGAAAGATGAATGGGTGAATGGGTGGAGAGCCGGATGGAGGATAGATGGATGGATGGAAGATAGATGGGTGGGTGGGTGGTGGATGATGGATGGATGGGTGGATGGATGGATGGATGGATGGGTGAATGGATGATGGATGGATGGATGGATGGATGGGTGAATGGATGATGGATGGATGATGGATGGGTGAATGGATGGATGGATGGGTGAATGGATGATGGATGGATGGATGGATGGGTGAATGGATGATGGATGGATGGATGGGTGAATGGATGATGGATGGATGGATGGATGGGTGGATGGATGATGGATGGAGGTCACAGGTACACAATAAAACCATCAGCAAACTGTTTGCAAGATAATAAAAGAAAAACATTAAGCACTTCATTCACTCACTTTCTTAAATGAAGATGTTTATGACGGGACTGAGGCTGTAGAGTTACAGGAAGTTTGAGGAAAGTTTTCTTAAAGAAATTATTATTTTATTTATAATGTCACAAAGATTCTGTTTCAAATAAATGCTGTTTTTTTTTAACTTTCTATTCATCAAAGAATCCTGAGAAATAAAATGCATGACTGTTTCCAACACTGATAATAATCATAAATGTGTGTTGATCATCAGATCCTCATATGATAATGATTAGTGAAGGATCATGTGACACTGAAGACTGGAGTAATGATGATAAATTCAGCTTTGATCACAGGAATAAATCACACTGCACTATATATTCACACAGAGAACAGCTGATCTACACTGGAGGAATATTACATAATTTTACTGTATTTTGATCAGATAAACGCAGCTTTGGTGAGCAGAAGAGACTCAAGCTTGCGAATGCTAGTATAAATGTCTGGTTCAGTTGGATCGTGGGTGGTTTGTTTGGCTTTTGCGCTGAAATGCTGTTATTTTGGTATGTACTGTAAATGATTCCCATATTCCTGATGTTTATATGCCACTTTAAAGTACAGTACCTCATGATACGTGTGTCCTGATTGTTTGTGTGTTCATGCTGTTGCTCTCAGACTCCTGTCGTCGCTTCAAGACTCTCCTCACACACACTTGCGCTCCAGAGCTAAATCTGCCTCGTGTCCAAGGTCAATGTTAGTCCGTATGAAATATGTTATTTTGGTTAGCTGTTCCTAGTAACCTGATAT
>CM040927.1:41380034-41395034 GCA_023029165.1 Gobiocypris rarus | reverse complement strand
CCATCCATCATCCATCCATCAATTATCCATCCATCATCCATCCATCCATCCATCATCCATCCATCATCCATCCATCCATCATCCATCCATCAATTATCCATCAATCATCCATCCATCCATCCATCATCCATCCATCAATCATCCATCCATCCATCATCCATCCATCCATCATTCATCCATACATCAATCATCCATCCATCCATCCATCAATCATCCATCCATCATCCATCAATCATCCATCCATCATCCATCCATCAATCATCCATCCATCCATCAATCATCCATCCATCCATCCATCATCCATCCATCATCTGACATTCATCTTCCTTCAATCCATCCATCAATCATCCATCCATCCATCATCCATACATCAATCATCCATCCATCCATCATTCATCCATACATCAATCATCCATCCATCCATCAATCATCCATCCATCCATCCATCCATACATCAATCATCCATCCATCCATCATCCATCCATCATCTGACATTCATCTTCCTTCAATCCATCCATCAATCATCCATCCATCCATCCATCCATACATCAATCATCCATCCATCCATCCATCCATCCATACATCAATCATCCATCCATCCATCAATCATCCATCCATCATCCATCAATCATCCATCCATCATCCATCCATCCATCATCCATCAATCATCCATCCATCATCCATCAATCATCCATCCATCATCCATCCATCCATCCATCCATCCATCCATCCATCATCTGACATTCATCTTCCTTCAATCCATCCATCATTTATATATCCTTCATCCATCCATCCATCATCAATCCATCCATACATCATCTATATGCATCCATCATTCATCCATCAATCATCCATCCATCATCCATCAATCATCCATCCATCATCCATCCATCCATCCATCCATCCATCAATCATCCATCATCTAAACATCCATCCTTCATCCATCAATCATCCATCCATCATCCATCCATCCATCCATCCATCATCCATCCATCAATCATCCATCCATCCATCATTCATCCATACATCAATCATCCATCCATCCATCATCCATCCATCATCTGACATTCATCTTCCTTCAATCCATCCATCAATCATCCATCCATCCATCATCCATACATCAATCATCCATCCATCCATCCATCATTCATCAATCATCCATCCATCATCCATCCATCCATCAATCATCCATCCATCATCCATCAATCATCCATCCATCATCCATCCATCCATCATTCATCAATCATCCATCCATCCATACATCAATCATCCATCAATCATCCATCCATCATCCATCCATCCATCCATCCATCATCTGACATTCATCTTCCTTCAATCCATCCATCATTTATATATCCTTCATCCATCCATCCATCATCTATACATCCATCATTTATATATCCATCATCCATCCAGCCATCATCAATCCATCCATACATCATCTATATGCATCCATCATTCATCCATCTCTCTTCCTGTTGTGTTCATTGAGTTAGTGGTGAAGTAGCAGGTTTGGGCCTGAGAGTCTGTGATACAGGATATCAGAGGTCATCAGTCAACCATAAATCTGGCTCTCAACTCAAGCAGTTTCACTGAGAGCTCTTTATAAAGGCTGACTCTATTATTGGAAGGAAACTGCAACAGGAAGTGAACTGTTAGACAGTGATGTCACAGCGGACGCATAGGTGACCTTTTTACACCAGCTTGGTTTCCTGTCCAACTCAAAACAGCAGCTACAATTGTAGACGTTGTTGTCGTTGTATGTCTCTGTGTGTGTGTGTGTATGTGTGTGTGTGTGTTTCTCTTTGTCTCTGAATAGCATCATTATTTACAGTCACAATTAGACTGATGAGAACTGGCTTAGTTAGTAGGACACACACTGGAGCTCTGACCCCAATCTTGCTTCAGTCATTACCAGTAACTCGGCATCATTACACAATAAAAGCCCTTTCAGTGCTTGTGCCATTGTGACTGAAAGTTTTATTTTACTCTCCCAGGGGAAATCTTTATTGTTTTTCGTCTGCTCATCCACTTGAGAAAGTTCTTCAGAGAGTTTTAATGTATGATCGATTCCCCAGTAAGGATTACAGTGAAAGTGTAGAGCTATGAAATAACTGTTGCTAGCGGCTTAGATCACTTGGCTTCAGGAGAATATGATGAGTCTTTTGATGAGGTTTTTGCTTTAGAGAAGGAACTTAAAACTCCATTTGCTCTCCATTTAATCTCATTGCTATCTAAGAGAAAGACATATTTTAAAAGTCTCTTCTGCTCATCAAGTTTGCACTTATTTGATGAAAATACAGTAAAAAATGTACAAAATGCAGTATAAATAGCGTTAACATTTTGGGGTTGGTTTGATTTTTAATGTTTTTGATACAAGTCTCTTCTGCTCATCAAGTCCGCATTTATTTGATCAAAATACAGTAAAGAAAAATTAAAAATACAGTAAAAATTATGTTAACATTTAGGGGTTGGCATTATTTCTTATAATGTTTTTGATAATATTATCTTCTGCTCATCAAAGTCTGCATTAATTTGATTAAAAATACAGTAAAAATGGTTCAAAATACAGTGAAAAATAGTGTTAAGATTTTAAATTTCTTTGATACAAGTCTCTTCTTTTCATCAAGTCCGCATTTATTTGATCAAAATACAGTAAAAATTGTGTTAACATTTCAGGGTTGGTATGATTATTTTAATGTTTTTGATCAAATTCTCTTCTGCTCATCAAAGTCTGCATTAATTTGATTAAAAATACAGTAAAACATTTTCAAAATACAGTAAAAATAGTAGTAAAATTTTGGGGTCGGTATGATTTTTTAAAATGTTTTTGATAAAAGTCTCTTCTGCTCATCAAGTCCGCATTTATTTGATCAAAATACAGTAAAAATTGTGTTCATAAGTTTGGGGTTGGTATGATTTTTTAATGTTTTTGATAAAAGTTTCTTCTGCTAATCAAAGTCTGCATTAATTTGATTAAAAATACAGTAAAACATTTTTGCTCAAAATACAGTAAAAATGGCATTCACATTTTGGGTTCGGTATGATTTTGTAATGTTTTTGATAAAAGTCTGTTCTTTATGATTATTATCAGTGTTTAAAACAGTTGTGCTGCTTCATATTTTACCATTTAAATGTTTGGGGTCAAAGTTTTAAGCAATTTAAGAACAAAAAGCACATTGTTCATCAATTTATGATGAGAGTTCAGCTGGCTCCTCTGGCCCCGCCCCTTTTTGATCTCTCTTTCCTACTGGTTGTTAATGCAGTGTTTGAATGCGTTCTGTGTTTCTCTGTGTGTTTTATAATGTTGTGCTGGACGCGATGTGACACTTCACAGAAGCACATTTAGACATCTAGTCTTTCTCAACAGATGGTAGTTTAAACATGTAGTTGTTCTTCAACATGACGTGGTGTTTCAGTGAAATGCCCCCCCCTCAGAAGTGCTGCTGGATCTCACTTATGAGAGACGTTCAGCTCTGCTCTCTGTCAAACTCTTGCACAGCGTCTGATGTTTGTTATTTCTGCTTAAGCCACTCGTGCGCTCCATTAATAGTCTTGAAGAAACACTCGTTCATTCCATTCTGGCACGCTTCTGAAAGGCCTTCACATGTGAGCGGGACTATTAGGATGTAGACATTAGTGTGGTGAGCGTTAGCTCCAGGAGATATCATCAGGAGCACAGGAGTCAGTGTAGACATGAGGAAAGCATCACACAGAGAAACTACAGCAGTAATCGACCCACTGCAGAGTCTCACTGCAAACATATTCAAAAATAAAGATACATTTCATTCAGAAGGAAAATGTCTTAATTAAGTCTTGCATGAAGTCATTACATTTTTTTCAGAAAAACAATTTATATATTTTTTATTTTATTAAAAAAATTTTTTTTAACAATTTTATTATTTATTATTTCTTTTTCATTACACATATCTAAAAATATTGGATACATATGCATATACTTGATAAGCAAAATTAATTAAATTATTAATTATTGCCCCCCCCAAAAAACATTTTTTAAATAAAATGAAGTGACTTCAAACAATTGAATTTTCTTTCAAATTTCAGTCATTCATTTTTTACATTTTTAATGATTTTCTTATTTAGTTTTTTGTTTTGTTATCCATCAAAATATCTACAAATAAATAAATAAGTATATAATTGAGAAAAAAACTTACTTACAATATTAATTATTTCTTTCCCCCAAAACATTTAATTAACCAACTTTATGCTTAAAACTATTTTTTTATTTTAATGATTTCATTAATTACTATTTTTTATTACAACTATTCCAAAAACATATTATATAAATATGCATATAATTGAGAAGCAAAATGACTTATATTAATAACTGATATTAATTTTTGCTGCCCCCCCCCCCAAAGTGACTTTGTTCTTAAAACAATTAATTTTTTGTTATTTTATTATTAAGTGTTTTTGTTTTGTTATCAAGTAAAATATCTAGAAATAAATAAGCATATAACTGAGAAACAAACAAAACAATTGTTATTTTTTATGATTTCATCAATTATAAAAAAATTTATTACAACTATCTAAAAAAATATTGAATACATATGCATATAATTAAAAGCAAACCTAACCTAGCCCCCGTTACTTTATTCTTAAAACAATTAATTTTTATACATTTTTATAGTGTGTTTTTTTTCAATACAAATATATAAATATTTTTAATGTCATTTATTTTGTACTTTTTTAAATGATCCTCTTTTTTAGTATTTTTTTTCATTACAAATATATATATATATTATATATATATATATATATATATATATATATTTATATATATATATATATATATATATATATAAATAAATATGCACATAATTTAGAAGCAAAATTACTTAAGATAATAATAATAATGAATTATGAAATTAAGTGACAATATTTTATTACAACTATCTGAAATGTATTGAATAAATATGCATATGATTGACAAGCAAAAAATGAAGCGAGTTTATGCTTAAAACAGGAATGAAGTCATTGAGGTCAGAAAAATCTCAGTTTGTATTTGCTCTTGTTTTAAGCACATGTTATTTACGGTAAGCACACTGTTTGAATATGTTTTCCACAGAGCAAGTCTTAATATCTCCAGTGGTTTCTCTTCTCATGTGTCCTGATTTAAGGATGTTTTTCGATGTGTTTGCTGGATAACACAGAAACACTGAGGAAGAGCATCATGTTTGCAGTTCTGAATTACATGAGTTCGAGGAATAATGCAGATCATTTGTAAATATGGGTAGTGTGTGTGTGTGTGTGGGTGTGTGAGTGGGTGGTGGTGGAGTGAGTGGTGGTGTGTGTGTGTGTGTGTGTGTGTGTGTGATGCAAACTCTTCTCCTTTAAGCTCTGGAAAACAAGTGGGATGAACGGCAAAGTGTAATGGCGCTGAAGTGTGTGTGTGAGGTGGTGAGTGTGTGTGTGTTATTGTGGGCATGTTTTGTGAAATATCAGGAGGTGTGTGTGTGTGAGTGTGTGGTGTTCACATTAACCACATTTAATCAATCCAGAAGCGCTGAGAGCTGGGATTTATATCCATATGGATGATCTGAAGTGTGTGTTGAGGGTGTTTTGTTCTTGAAAAGCTACTAAAAGCATTCAGTTGTTGCCTCCGATCTTCCAAGAAAGACGGATTATGAAAGGTCAAAAGTGACATTTTTCCTGCACGGTTTGTCCACAGATGTGTGTGTGTGTGTGTGTGTGTGTGTGTGTGTGTGTGTGTGTGTGTGTGTGTGTGTGTGTGTGTGTGTGTGTGTGTGTGTGTGTGATGGGTAGGTTTAGGGGCAGGGGCAGTGTAGGGGATAGAAAATACAGTTTGTACAGTATAAAATGCATTACGCCTATGGAATGTCCCCACATTTCACAAAAACAAACATGTGTGTGTGTGTGTGTGTGTGTGCTGAACTCCTGTCACTCCCCTCAGACACAGGAAACACTGCGACACAATTTCAGGAAGTTTGCTTTGGCCTCAGAGGAAAGCCAGGAGTCATGTCATCATGTATTTTTAGTGCACTTGGACTGAGACGGTCAGTCAGAGCTGGAAGTTCCGTCGGGCGCTTCTTATAGAACCTTTGGACTTCCATCATGTGATCATTTTATGGACTTAGTTTTAATCGATACATTTTGTTTTTATTTATTTATTTATTTAATTTTTATTACATTTTATGAATGAAACAGCTTGTAAACATACGTCACTTAAATTAAAATAATCCATCAAACGTGAAAGTATTATGCAAATCATTTAAGACGTTTCTCCTAATATATAAACTTTAAAAAAAGTTTGTTTTCTTTGCATAGAGTAAAATTGAGTCAAAAATAAAATTGAATTATAAATAAAATTCCATTGAAATAACATTTTTATGATTTTTTTTTCATTCATTTTTCCCCCATTTTTTATTTGTTGTACATTTTTAAAACAAAGTTGCAAGCATATATTTATATACACTCCCCTAAAGGATTATTAGGAGCACACACTAATACTGTGTTTGACCCTTTCGCCTTCAGAACTGCCTTAATTCTACGTGGCATTGATTCAACAAGGTGCTGAAAGCATTCTTTAGAAATGTTGGCCCATATTGATAGGATAGCATCTTGCAGTTGATGGAGATTTGTGGGATGCACATCCAGGGCACGAAGCTCCCGTTCCACCACATCCCAAAGATGCTCTATTGGGTTGAGATCTGGTGACTGTGGGGGCCATTTTAGTTCAGTGAACTCATTGTCATGTTCAAGAAACCAATTTGAAATGATTGGAGCTTTGTGACATGGAGCATTATCCTGCTGGAAGTAGCCATCAGAGGATGGGCACATGGTGGTCATAAAGGGATGGACATGGTCAGAAACAATGCTCAGGTAGGCCGTGGCATTTAAACCATGCCCAATTGGCACTAAGGGGCCTAAAGTGTGCCAAGAAAACATCCCCACACCATTACACCACCACCCCCAGCCTGCACAGTGAAAACATCCCCCACACCATTACACCACCCCCAGCCTGCACAGTGGAAACATCCCCACACCATTACACCACCACCACCAGCCTGCACAGTGAAAACATCCCCACACCATTACACCACCACCACCAGCCTGCACAGTGAAAACATCCCCACACCATTACACCACCACCACCAGCCTGCACAGTGAAAACATCCCCACACCATTACACCACCACCACCAGCCTGCACAGTGAAAACATCCCCACACCATTACACCACCACCACCAGCCTGCACAGTGAAAACATCCCCACACCATTACACCACCACCACCAGCCTGCACAGTGAAAACATCCCCACACACCATTACACCACCACCACCAGCCTGCACAGTGAAAACATCCCCACACCATTACACCACCACCACCAGCCTGCACAGTGAAAACATCCCCACACCATTACACCACCACCACCAGCCTGCACAGTGAAAACATCCCCACACCATTACACCACCACCACCAGCCTGCACAGTGAAAACATCCCCACACCATTACACCACCACCACCAGCCTGCACAGTGAAAACACCCCACACCATTACACCACCACCACCAGCCTGCACAGTGAAAACACCCCCACACCATTACACCACCTCCACCAGCCTGCACAGTGAAAACACCCCACACCATTACACCACCACCACCAGCCTGCACAGTGAAAACATCCCCACACCATTACACCACCACCACCAGCCTGCACAGTGAAAACATCCCCACACCATTACACCACCACCAGCCTGCACAGTGGTAACAAGGCATGATGGATCCATGTTCTCATTCTGTTTACACCAAACTCTGACTCGACCATCTGAATGTCTCAACAGAAATAGAGACTCATCAGACCAGGCAACATTTTTCCAGTCTTCAACTGTCCAATTTTGGTGAGCTTGTGCAAATTGTAGCCTCTTTTCCCTATTTGTAGTGGAGATGAGTGGTACCGGTGGGGTCTTCTGCTGTTGTAGCCCATCCGCCTCAAGGTTGTGTGTGTTGTGGCTTCACAAATGCTTTGCTGCATACCTCGGTTGTAACGAGTGGTTATTTCAGTCAAAGTTGCTCTTCTATCAGCTTGAATCAGTCGGCCCATTCTCCTCTGACCTCTAGCATCAACAAGGCATTTTCTCCCACAGGACTGCCGCATACTGGATGTGTTTCCCTTTTCACACCATTCTTTGTAAACCCTAGAAATGGTTGTGTGTGAAAATCCCAGTAACTGAGCAGATTGTGAAATACTCAGACCGGCCCGTCTGGCACCAACAACCATGCCACGCTCAAAATTGCTTATCCCTTTCTTTCCCATTCTGACATTCAGTTTGGAGTTCAGGAGATTGTCTTGACCAGGACCACACCCCTAAATGCACTGAAGCGACTGCCATGTGATTGGTTGATTAGATAATTGCATTAATGAGAAATTGAACAGGTGTTCCTAATAATCCTTTAGGTGAGTGTATAGTAAAATGTCATTTATTCCTGTAATCAAAGTTGAATTTATTTGACCAAAATACAGTAAAAATTGTGAAATAGTATTACAATTTAAGATACCTGTTCTCTGTGTGAATATATAGTGCAGGGTGATTTATTCCTGTGATCAAAGCTGAATTTATCATCATTACTCCAGTCTTCAGTGTCACATGTCATCTGAAATAGAATCTTTTATAACTCTATAAATGTCTTTACTGTCATTTTTTATCAATTTAATTTATGCTTGGTGAATGAAATAGTACTTTCTTAAAATCTTACTCACCCCAAACTTTAGTTTGGTAGTATTTATTTATTAATAGGGTGTATTCAGGTTCAATAGGACACTTTTCCCAAGTCATCTCAATGGCAGAAGTGTCCCAGTCACCCTGAATTCCCCCTAGAGTGACCTTTAGCTCACAGTGTGACTGCTCTCTCTCTCTCTCTCTCTCTCTCTCTCTCTCTCTCTGTCTCTCTCTCTCTCTCTCTCTCTCTCTCTCTCTGTCTCTCTCTCTCTCTCTCTCTCTCTCTCTCTCTCTCTCTCTCTCTCTCTCTCTCTCTCTCTCTCTCTCTCTCTCTCTTTAGTGATCTCAGAAGTAATCTCATTAGTAGAATCTCCCCCGGTGCGTTTCATGGCCTGACGGCTCTGAAGAGATTGTAAGTATGATTATGAAATGTGCATGACAACCTAATCAACATGTTTTCTAGATGCTTCAATGTGTGTTGGAGCGTTTCTGCGTTAGGTTCTATTAGGTCGCATTTTGATCGGATCACAAGTGGACAGAAAAAACATATGGCTACATTACAGTTTAAAGTGATTTGACCACATTATGCATTTCAGAAATGTTCAAAGTAACATTTAAAGGACATAAATGTAAAAACATTCCTATTAAAAAAAGTTAGATTTGAATGTTCTCTGAACATTCAAAAAAATAAAGTGTTAAAAATGTTTCTTCTTGGTTGTGAGAACGTTAAGGGAACATTCCATTGGATCACTGTGGAATGATACATTTGAATTATCTCAGAACATTCCAAAATGTTCAGTTGTAACGTTTTTTGAATGTTGCTACATGTTTGGAATGTTCAGAGATGATTCAAATGTATCATTCCACAGTGATCAAATGGAATGTTCCCTTAAAGCTGCACTATGTAACATTTAGGCCAGTGTTATATATTTTGTTCAGTTGAGTTCTTACAACATCACAAATGTTTCCAACTATTTGTAAATCATGAGAAATTGCTATTTTAACCAATGAGCCGGGACGTGTGAGGGCGTGGCCTGTCAGTGACATCATATCTGCGTTACCCTCGGTTACCGGTGTTATTCTGCAGAAGCGCTTTACTCTCACTGCAGTGTGAACAAGTGTCACAGCCGAGTGAATTTCAACACACTCAGATGTGTGTAAAATGATAATCAGAGCTGCGTTACCTCATACTCATGACTGAGTAACGTTAATAACATCACTCTCAACACACTCAGATGTGTGTAATATGATAATCAGAGCTGCGTTACCTCACTCGACTGAGTAACGTTAATAACATCACTCTCAACACAATCAGATGTGTGTAATATGATAATCAGAGCTGTGTTACCTCATGACTGAGTAACGTTAATAACATCACTCTCAACACACTCAGATGTGTGTAATATGATAATCAGAGCTGTGTTACCTCATACTCATGACTGAGTAACGTTAATAACATCACTCAACACACTCAGATGTGTGTAATATGATAATCAGAGCTGTGTTACCTCATACTCATGACTGAGTAACGTTAATAACATCACTCTCACACTCAGATGTGTGTAATATGATAATCAGAGCTGTGTTACCTCATACTCATGACTGAGTAACGTTAATAACATCACTCTCAACACACTCAGATGTGTGTAATATGATAATCAGAGCTGCGTTACCTCATACTCATGACTGAGTAACGTTAATAACATCACTCTCAACACACTCAGATGTGTGTAATATGATAATCAGAGCTGTTACCTCATACTCATGACCGAGTAACGTTAATAACTTCACTGTCAACACACTCAGATGTGTGTAATATGATAATCAGAGCTGTGTTACCTCATACTCATGACCGAGTAACGTTAATAACATCACTCTCAACACACTCAGATGTGTGTAATATGATAATCAGAGCTGTGTTACCTCATACTCATGACGAGTAACGTTAATAACATCACTCTCAACACACTCAGATGTGTGTAATATGATAATCAGAGCTGCGTTACCTCATACTCATGACTGAGTAACGTTAATAACATCACTCTCAACACACTCAGATGTGTGTAATATGATAATCAGAGCTGTTACCTCATACTCATGACTGAGTAACGTTAATAACATCACTCAACACACTCAGATGTGTGTAATATGATAATCAGAGCTGTTACCTCATACTCATGACTGAGTAACATTAATAACATCACTCTCAACACACTCAGATGTGTGTAATATGATAATCAGAGCTGTGTTACCTCATACTCATGACTGAGTAACGTTAATAACATCACTCAACACACTCAGATGTGTGTAATATGATAATCAGAGCTGTTACCTCATACTCATGACTGAGTAACGTTAATAACATCACTCAACACACTCAGATGTGTGTAATATGATAATCAGAGCTGTTACCTCATACTCATGACCGAGTAACGTTAATAACATCACTCTCAACACACTCAGATGTGTGTAATATGATAATCAGAGCTGTGTTACCTCATACTCATGACTGAGTAACGTTAATAACATCACTCAACACACTCAGATGTGTGTAATATGATAATCAGAGCTGTTACCTCATACTCATGACTGAGTAACATTAATAACATCACTCTCAACACACTCAGATGTGTGTAATATGATAATCAGAGCTGTGTTACCTCATACTCATGACTGAGTAACGTTAATAACATCACTCAACACACTCAGATGTGTGTAATATGATAATCAGAGCTGTTACCTCATACTCATGACTGAGTAACGTTAATAACATCACTCTCAACACACTCAGATGTGTGTAATATGATAATCAGAGCTGTGTTACCTCATACTCATGACTGAGTATAATAACTTCACTGTCAACACACTCAGATGTGTGTAATATGATAATCAGAGCTGCGTTACCTCATACTCATGACTGAGTAACGTTAATAACATCACTCTCAACACACTCAGATGTGTAATATGATAATCAGAGCTGCGTTACCTCATACTCATGACCGAGTAACGTTAATAACATCACTCTCAACACACTCAGATGTGTGTAATATGATAATCAGAGCTGTTACCTCATACTCATGACCGAGTAACGTTAATAACATCACTCAACACACTCAGATGTGTGTAATATGATAATCAGAGCTGTTACCTCATACTCATGACCGAGTAACGTTAATAACATCACTCTCAACACACTCAGATGTGTGTAATATGATAATCAGAGCTGTTACCTCATACTCATGACTGAGTAACGTTAATAACATCACTCTCAACACACTCAGATGTGTGTAATATGATAATCAGAGCTGTGTTACCTCATACTCATGACCGAGTAACGTTAATAACTTCACTGTCAACACACTCAGATGTGTGTAATATGATAATCAGAGCTGTTACCTCATACTCATGACTGAGTAACGTTAATAACATCACTCTCAACACACTCAGATGTGTGTAATGATAATCAGAGCTGTGTTACCTCATACTCATGACCGAGTAACGTTAATAACTTCACTGTCAACACACTCAGATGTGTGTAATATGATAATCAGAGCTGCGTTACCTCATACTCATGACTGAGTAACGTTAATAACATCACTCTCAACACACTCAGATGTGTGTAATATGATAATCAGAGCTGCGTTACCTCATACTCATGACTGAGTAACGTTAATAACATCACTCTCAACACACTCAGATGTGTGTAATATGATAATCAGAGCTGTGTTACCTCACACTCATGACTGAGTAACGTTAATAACATCACTCTCAACACACTCAGATGTGTGTAATATGATAATCAGAGCTGTGTTACCTCATACTCATGACTGAGTAACATTAATAACATCACTCTCAACACACTCAGATGTGTGTAATATGATAATCAGAGCTGTGTTACCTCATACTCATGACTGAGTAACGTTAATAACATCACTCTCAACACACTCAGATGTGTGTAATATGATAATCAGAGCTGTGTTACCTCATACTCATGACTGAGTAACGTTAATAACATCACTCTCAACACACTCAGATGTGTGTAATATAATAATCAGAGCTGTGTTACCTCATACTCATGACTGAGTAACATTAATAACATCACTCTCAACACACTCAGATGTGTGTAATATGATAATCAGAGCTGTGTTACCTCATACTCATGACTGAGTAACGTTAATAACATCACTCAACACACTCAGATGTGTGTAATATGATAATCAGAGCTGTGTTACCTCATACTCATGACCGAGTAACGATAATAACATCACTCTCAACACACTCAGATGTGTGTAATATGATAATCAGAGCTGTGTTACCTCACACTCATGACTGAGTAACGTTAATAACATCACTCTCAACACACTCAGATGTGTGTAATATGATAATCAGAGCTGCGTTACCTCATACTCATGACTGAGTAACGTTAATAACATCACTCAACACACTCAGATGTGTGTAATATGATAATCAGAGCTGTGTTACCTCATACTCATGACTGAGTAACGTTAATAACATCACTCTCAACACACTCAGATGTGTGTAATATGATAATCAGAGCTGTGTTACCTCACACTCATGACTGAGTAACGTTAATAACATCACTCTCAACACACTCAGATGTGTGTAATATGATAATCAGAGCTGTGTTACCTCACACTCATGACTGAGTAACGTTAATAACATCACTCAACACACTCAGATGTGTGTAATATGATAATCAGAGCTGTGTTACCTCATACTCATGACTGAGTAACGTTAATAACATCACTCTCAACACACTCAGATGTGTGTAATATGATAATCAGAGCTGCGTTACCTCACACTCATGACTGAGTAACGTTAATAACATCACTCTCAACACACTCAGATGTGTGTAATATGATAATCAGAGCTGTGTTACCTCATACTCATGACCGAGTAACGTTAATAACATCACTCAACACACTCAGATGTGTGTAATATGATAATCAGAGCTGTGTTACCTCACACTCATGACTGAGTAACATTAATAACATCACTCTCAACACACTCAGATGTGTGTAATATGATAATCAGAGCTGTGTTACCTCATACTCATGACTGAGTAACGTTAATAACATCACTCAACACACTCAGATGTGTGTAATATGATAATCAGAGCTGTGTTACCTCATACTCATGACCGAGTAACGTTAATAACATCACTCTCAACACACTCAGATGTGTGTAATATGATAATCAGAGCTGCGTTACCTCATACTCATGACTGAGTAACGTTAATAACATCACTCTCAACACACTCAGATGTGTGTAATATGATAATCAGAGCTGTGTTACCTCATACTCATGACTGAGTAACGTTAATAACCTCATCCATGAACATGAGTCCTATCCCGATTCTTTCCCACCGGCTGTGAGGTGAACACACACGTCCTAAGATTCTGCACTCAAACTTGACATCATCAAACTACGACTTTGTTTTGAACAGGATGGAAACGTTACATAGTGCAGCTTTAACGTTCTCACAACCAAGAAGAAACATTTTACACTTATTGTTGAGTAGCAACATTTAAAAAATGTTACAACTGGACATTTTAGATAAAAACACTCCATGACGGATGTCTCGTTATTAAAACCTGTTTATTACTGGAAGTATGAAACTTTAGCTAAAGTTGTGTGAATGTTCCCGGTTAGCTGGGATAGTGAGTTTTTAGACTGTAGTGTTCTTAAAGTGTTACATTTGTGTCAGCTCTTTCTGTACCACTCATCAGAATGAGAGCCGGAGTCGGTCTGAAGGTTAACTCCGCTGGGACGCACTGATGTGGCGGGAGAAACGGGAGCCGTGTGGACGGTTAATGTGACACTGATTGGTGGATTTGAGCGGCTGATTGTGGATGTGTGTGTGCCAGGCTTCTGTGCGCGTATAATTTAAGCGGCAGGTCTAATTTAAGAGCTCGCAACCGATGATTACAGCACTGAACCGAACCGCTCCCACTGCACCGCAGCAGCGCATGTTTCTCATTACACACACACACACACACACCTGGAGATCCAAACACACACATGGGACACACAATCATTGAGAGTTATTGAATGGAAGGTTTGTTGGTATCGCTGCGGTTGCCAGGCGCTCAGGATCTGCGCCGGTCGTGGGTTTGGAGTAATAGGCGAGTTACTAAGATTAGAGTCCAGCTCCTAAAGCACTTAACCCTTATTTTCCTCAAGGGTCCCGTCACCTCAGGGAACGTCTCTTCTGATGAAACGAGCCTGAGGAAGAGTAAGCGGCTCATTTATGGATGCAGAAAGCACTCATCTTTCACTG
>CM040927.1:41370034-41375034 GCA_023029165.1 Gobiocypris rarus | reverse complement strand
ACTCGAGACTTGATTTGGACTTGAAGACTAAGACTGCAAGTCTCAAGTCTTTTGGCACGGCATTCCCGATTACATTCCCTACATGACAGCACGAAACAACACCTATTCATTCATTCCCAAATATGTGCTGCAGCAGAATATCACAAATCATTTCTAAACACACCAAGCCTGCGAGCGTGACGCGTCTGAAGGCACGTAAATTCAACACCCATTAGAAAACAGTTGTTAATAAATGATCAACTAATAGTAACAATTTAGTCAAGCCTTACCTTACAAAACTGTCATTTAATTTGGAAAGCAATCAATGAATCCAAAGGGAAGCTGCAGTGTTCACAGCAGCAGAGGCTTGCTTTCGAGAAGTACACATTTCCTTTTCATGTTTTCCCCCCCGATTAGGCTATTTGCTAACATATGCATATAATCCAGATTTACCAAGTTAATTTGCATCTGGATTGCACAAACACTTTCATACACAATTTATGACCCTGTCCGACTCATGCAGATGGAAATGTTGTTCTTTGTGTCGCTTACTGTAACGCTTGTCTATACACAGGTTTTGTTACCGCCGGCACTCACTGGAAGACTACATTATCCAGTATTGCTTGAGTTTTACAGCAAACTACGGCAACTCAAATAGCTCAAAATACACAGTACTTTTTCCCTTGTGGTGGTTCTTAATTGTATACTTGTATGTAAAGTTGGAAAGTAATAGTACATTTTACATTTATGCATTTGGCAGACTCTTTGACTTGGACCCTTAAGACTTGAGACTTGACTTGGACCCTAAGGTCTTGAGACTTGACTTGAATTGGACCCTAGAGACTTGAGCCTTGACTTGGATCCTAAAGACTTGGATCCTAAAGACTTGAGACTTGACTTGGACCCTAAATACTTGAGACTTGACTTGACTTGGACCCTAAAGACTTGAGACTTGGACCCTAAATACTTGAGACTTGGACCCTAAAGATTTGAGACTTGGGCCCTAAAGACTTTAGACTTGACTTGACTTGACTTGAGACTTAGACCCTAAAGACTTGACTTGGACCCTAAAGACTTGAGACTTGACTTGGACCCTAAAGACTTAAGACTTGACTTGACTTGACGTGGACCCTAAAGACTTGAGACTTGACTTGGACCCTAAAGACTTGAGACTTGACTTGGACCCTAAAGACTTGAGACTTGACTTGGAGTTGGACCTCAAAGACTTGAGACTTGACTTGGAGTTGGACCTCAAAGACTTGAGACTTGACTTGGACCCTGAAGAATTGAGACTTGACTTGGACCCTAAAGACTTGAGACTTGACTTGGACCCTAAAGACTTGAGACTTGACTTGGACCCTAAAGAATTGAGACTTGACTTGGACCTCAAAGACTTGAGACTTGACTTGGACCCTAAAGACTTAAGGCTTGACTTGGACTTGGACCTCAAAGACTTGAGACTTGACTTGGACCCTAAAGACTTGAGACTTGACTTGGAGTTGGACCTCAAAGACTTGAGACTTGACTTGGACCCTAAAGACTTGAGACTTGACTTGGACCTCAAAGACTTGAGACTTGACTTGGACCCTAAAGACTTGAGACTTGACTTGGACCTCAAATACTTGAGACTTGACTTGGACCTCAAAGACTTGAGACTTGACTTGGACCCTAAATACTTGAGACTTGACTTGGACTTGGACCTCAAAGACTTGAAACTTGACTTGGACTGCAGGGACTTGTGAACATGTCTGGAAAATATTGGTCAGCTTATTTCTGAAGTAGTGGTCATGACTTTTGACTAGAGATAATGTTGCTTTATTCAAGTGTACACAGATCTATGGGGACTAAATACAATACTTTTAGAGTGAGTGAGCATGGGAGCAACCCTCTAGTCAGTTACCTCTGTCTAAATGACCAAGACTGGTTTTGTGATTGTGGGCCTGCACAATGAACGGCTGGTGCGAGGACCCTGTGTGACCCTGAGAACCGAATGAACGAGTTCAGTAAGAGTAAAGAATAATCAGATGTCTAGATAGATTATCGAATAAATGATCAATAATGAATTGGCATTCTAACCTTAATTTGAGGACGTGATAAAATGGAGTCAAATAAAAGTTTAATTGGAATTAAATGACTTTTCCCCGCTGAAAAGACTGAACACACAGAAACCATCAGCCGCTTATCGGAAGCCGTTATTGGGCTGGTTGGGCGGGCCTTACACACTGCATCTCTGAAGGGAAGAAAAGGTTAATAGAACTGCCTTGTTTATATAGACTGCAACAGAAAGATTTATTTTTATTAATTAAATAAAATACACACAAAATAAAAGCAGTTATTTATTTTAATTTTACAGTGGAAAACCTTTTTTTTTTTTACATTTTGCATTTTTAAAATAAATGAAAAAGTCTGATTCTTGCAGACAATCCCCACATTTTTATTAGTAAGAATCCATTGAGTGAGGATGAATTACACACTCTTTGCATATGTTGTGTGTGTTATTTTAACATGCAATTCACTTAAATTCGCTAAAGCAATTATAAAAATTAGGCAAACCAGTAGCTGAGGTTTGCATAATTTGAACTTTATATAGACTGTAAAAGAAAGATTTATTTTTATGACATAAATAAAATTATTTTAAAAAAGTAATCGTTTATTTTACTTTTAATATTGCATACCTTTATTTTTTCACATTTTACAATTTAATAAAATAAAAAAAAAGTATTATTGGATACTTTTTTGTTTTAGTAAGAATGCATTGAGTAAGAATGAATTATGCATGTGTTGTGTGTTTTATTTAGCATGCAATTCACAATACGCCTCATTTGCATAGCCGGTAAATCTGCATTGATGAATGGACAAAAAGGTAATTTTAGAAAACGGTTCCAACTTTAAGATCTTTTTGCATAGTCATTGGAAACTGCACATCAGCTGTAAATGCATGTAAATATTTAAAACTACATTAGATGCTTTATCATTTGCGCTCTACATTCTGACAAACGTGCCGTAGAAACTCTTAAGTGTCTGTATCTCATGGCCTCGTGTGGCTTATTGCTTTATTTTATGTAGTTTAAATGAATCTGCATGTTTGGCCAGCGTTATATCCTCGCTGCTGATTTGTGGCACCGCTGGAATCATCTTTGACAGACTCACAGCAGTGATTTCCAGTAGCACACGCCGGCCCGAGGCTCAGTTTAACGCTCATTATGACCGTGTGGTTTCTGTAAAATCTGAAACATAAGCGCTCACGGGATCACATGTGCAGTTTGCATTGGCAGTGTGTTTCAGAAACCATCTCTGCGTAAGATGATCATCACGCTCTGTTGTCTGTAGTGTGCGTCCTGCAGTCTACATAGAGCTGTTCGCTTTAAGAGCACTACTGATTCTCTTCTGTATATCAGAGAAGTGCGATTCATTTTAGTGAATCGGTTCGCTCAAATGATTCAGTTCATTGAACGTGTTCAAAAAAGATAATTGTATTAGTTATATTTAGTGTATATGTATCTTATATATCATCAGGTAGTAGATCATTTCGTGGTTAAGGGTATTTTCCCCTAAGAGTCTTACATTTTTTATTAATTTTGATTTAATTTTTTTTTTTTCAGTTTTAGTATTAGTAATACTGTTATAGTATTTATTAATATTTTGAATGTAGTTTTATTTTAGTTTTCATTTTAAAAGTTAGCTTTTATATACTATTGTAATATTTATTTAATTTAATTTTATGTTCTTTTTCTTTCCAGTTTTCATTTTAATTTTAGTATTATTTATATGCTAAAATAATGTTTATTCATGTTGAATTTATTAATATTTTATTGATTTGTTTTTCTTTTAATGTTAGTTTTAGTGTTTATATATTATAATAGTATTTATTAATATTTTTATTCTATTTTTTATTTTTATTTTAATGTTAGGGTTATTATTGTTTATATACTTTTATAATATTTATTAATATGCATATTTATTTATTTTATTTTTCCTTTCAGTTTTAGTATTAAAAATATTATTATAGTGTTTATTCATATTTTGAATGTAGTTTTTATTTTTATTTAATTTTATTTTTATGTTAATCGAGAAGAGCTTGAGAAGAAAGATGTGTAGGAGTCAGAGATACTGCATACATCCGCTCGGGAATAAAACTACACAGCAGCCTTCTCTTTACTACAACATCCCTTAATGCATTGACTAATAATAAGCAATACATTTAATAATCTTTTGTTAATGTTAATAAAAACACAACTGTTTATTGTTAGTTCATGTCAGCTCAGTCCATTAAATAATTTTAACAGATTTTATTTTAATTATTTAACTAAGATTAATAAATGCTTTATGAATACTTTTAATGTTAGTTAAAGTTAACTAATGCTAACAAATGGGCACTCAAAAACACACACACTCACATACACACACACACACACTCACACACACTCACATATGCGCACACATACACACTCTCTCTCTCTCTCTCTCACACACACACACACACACACACACACACACACACACACACACACACACACACACACACACACACACACACACACACACAAACACACACACACACTCACATACACACTCAGTCACACTGACACACTCACATACGTGCACACATACTCTCTCTCTCCCTCTCTCTCTCTCTCTCTCACACCCACACACACACACTATCACACACACACACACACACACACTCACACACACACTCAGTCACACTGACACACTCACATACGCGCACACATACACTCTCTCTCACATACACATACACAATCACACACACGTACACAATCATACATACACACACACTCACACTCACACACACTCACACACACTGACACACTCACATACGCGCACACATACACACTTTCTCTCTCTCTCACACACACACACACACACACACACACTATCACACACACACACATACACACTCAGTCACACTGACACACTCACATTCGCGCACACATACACTCTCTCTCACATACACACACACACACACATACTCACTCTCATAAACACACACACACACACAC
>CM040927.1:41360034-41365034 GCA_023029165.1 Gobiocypris rarus | reverse complement strand
CTCACACACTCACTCACTCACTCACACTCACTCACCACTCACTCACACACTCACCACCACTCACTCACCACCACCACTCACCACCACCACTCACACACACAAACACTCACTCACACACTCACTCACTCACTCACTCACTCACTCACTCACTCACTCACTCACTCACTCACACACACACACACAAAAACTCGCACACTCACTCGCACACTCACTCACACACACAAACACTCACACACTCATTCACTCACACACTCACTCACACACTCACTCATTCACACTCACTCACACACTCACTCACTCACTCACACACACAAACACTCACTTACACACTCACTCACTCACACACACACACAAACACTCGCACACTCACTCACACACACAAACACTCACACACTCATTCACTCACACTCACTCACTCACTCACTCACACACTCACTCACTCACACACACACACTCACTCACTCACACACACACACACACACACACACACACACACACACACACACACACACACACACACACACACACACACACACACACACACACACACACACACACACACTACCCATCACAGTAGACTGCACAGTTTACTTTCTGTGATAAAAACCTCATCCTGTGTGATTTATAAGCATTTTGAAAAGTGAGGACATGGGGAACGTCCTCATATTTCACCCTCTTTTTGTAATACCTGTGTCATACCCATGTCATTATACACATTTGTGTCCTGATATGTCACAAAACACACACACACACACACACACACACACACACACACACTCTGTGTGCTGAATGGTAAGCATGGTTTGTTATCAGTGCCTTTGACAGATAAGGGTCTGAAAGGACATGACTGAAGCGTTTGGCCGGTGTCCAGCGCCCGTGAGTCCCTGCAGAGGGTCAGCAGGCGTGGAGTCGGGCAGGTTTAGCACGCTTAAAGAAGCATATGCTGCGTGGTAATTAGGGCGATAATGCGCCACATGCCGACTCTCAAGCACTTCACAGACCACCGTGCCTCTTCCTCTTCCCACACACACACACACACATACAAGTCTGTTTGTGTGAAAGTGAACCATGTGGCGGTTAATTACTTCAACTAGCTCTCACCACGCAGTAACGTCTGAGCATAAATATTGATGAAGTGCCGACAGAAATATGCTTCCCCATGTCAACAAGTCCTTTCTGCGGAGGAGGGAGGGAGTGAGGGAGCGCTGCACGCTGGCGAAAGAGTGCTGGTGTTTCCTCAACTTCACACGAGCGCTAATTTCCCTTCATTAGTGAACTTGTTTATTAGTATGCAGAGGACACACTGACTCATTGAGCCGTTATATGAATCATCTGCTCTGCAGTCCGGCCTCGTTCTGTTCTGACTCAATCCTCTCGGATTTCACTCATAATCTCATGCACTAGCTGAGCGAGTCCTTCCTGAAGTCTGATTAGAGAGAGAGGAGAAGCAGATTGATGAGTTAAATACCATACATCCAGTTTAATAGCCTCACTGGATATAAAATCGTTTTCTACTCTACAAAATGGGTTATTGATGGTAAATGGAAGCATACATCTGGATCAATTCAGTTTCAAATGTAATATAGAAAGGATATTTCTAATTAGTTTTAATGCATAGTTTTTCTTAAATGCATTTATACTCACGATTAAGATTGCACAGTGAATGCATATGGACTTACGTGCACATCTTCCCCTGTCATTGCCACTTTGCATATTCAGTTTTGCATATTGCATTTTAAATTGAGTCGATCCAGCTTTATGCTTCCATAATCAGATGATCTTTAATAAGCACCAAACGTATTCAGCGTCAGAGTTAAAACCACAGCAGATGCAAACAGCCACAATTAAATAGAAATACATGTCAAGTGTTTTTTAAAGCCTGGGTTATGGTTGACGCACCACCTCACGGTTCACAACTGCACGATTTGAGGAAATAATATGATTTTTCTGATAAATATTGTGATTTTAAAAATCCCAGGTTTGCTGTGTTTGTTTGAAGCAGGGTTATTATAGTTAACTAAATAAAGTAAACCATTTAGTATTTCATATATTTGTATTGAGTAATAACAGTGAGTTTAACGGTTTAACATTTGAAAATGAAGATATTAAGACAGACATAATATTAGTATTTTAATTTTATCATTAATAGTTTATTCTTCACAGATATTATTCTTAATTTTCATTTTTTATTTACTTATATTACAGTAGTTTTTATTTTGTACTTAGATACAGTATTTTATTTAGTAATAATAAAAACCATAATAAAAAAAAATATTATTTTATGGGCATATTGATAAATAATCACAAACTTTTGGTCAAATTGCCAATTCTATTATATTATTATTCTATACTATTATGTTTAGTTTTGAATATTCTTTTTAATTTTAATTCCTGTTAAAGTTTTAATAATTTTGTTGTGTTTTTGTCATTTTTATTAATTTAAAAAAAATGTTTATATAATTGTATTCATTTTTATTTAAGTTTGAGCTATTTCAGTGTTAAAAAGAGCTTAGTTCATATCATCCAGTTGCCAAAGCAGCATTTCTTAATTTAATTAAAATTATAATTAAAAATGACATTGACTAATAAAAATGTCAAAACAAAACAACATTATTAAAACTTTAAAAATAATTAAAATTAAGTTAAAAACTAATTCAAAGCTATTTATAAATATTAAAAAGACATATTAAGTAAAAAACCTAATAAAAACGACAAAAACCCACAACAAAATGAATGCAACTTTAATGAAAATGTAAAATAAAATAAAACATGAACAAAATTAAATGTTAACTGAAATAAAATTAAGTATTAAAAAAATAATTAAGTTCATTTCAGCCTTTCTTATTTTAATTGATTTTAACTTTTTAAACTAAATGAATAAAAATGACAAAAACGCACAACAAAATGATCAAAACTTTAACAATAATTAAAATAAAAATTAAAATAATGATTAATAAAAAGCCATAATAGTATCTAAGTGATACTAAAATAACACTGGTTTGAAGGGCTGTGCAATTTGACCAAAATTTTGTTATTATATATGCCAATAAAATATATATTTTTTTGTATTGTTGTTCTTCTTCTTATTATTACTAAATAAAAATACAAAAAAATATTTATTTTTATTTATTTAATTGTAAAATAAAAAAAATTACAACTGTAAAAGTACAATACTAATATTATGTCTGTCTTAATATCTTAATTTTCAAACGTTAAATGATGAAACTCTTATTTTGACGTGTTTTCTGTTGCTAAGAGCTTCTCGTTACAAGGTCTGTGTGTGAAGATGATTGGCGTGTGTTTGCTTCACAAATGCGTGTTAAATTGACAGAGCAAATGGAGTTTGTGTGGAGCAGGAAACACCAGCGGATCATGTGTAAACGAACACAGTGCCACGCTTCACTCTGAAACACGCGGCGCATATATTTATTTAATATTTATTTGATGATTGCACCAAGCCATATTTGGTCATGTGACATGTTTGATTGACAGCTGTCCTGCCGTGTTTCAGGTGAACTGCGGCCGGCTCTCATTCTTCTCTCTATTTTCCGTCAAGAGTCGTTCCTGCCGGGATGTGATGGATTTCTTGACATTCTCGTTCTGATTAGGCCTCTCAATTAATCGCCGCTCTCCCCTTGTACATACAAACGCGCTCTACTTTACGAGTGGAACCTGTACGGTAATGTTGGTCTTGGCAGTGAGGAGATCCTCTGGCGAGAGAGACGGAGAGAGAGACGGGAACAGCCCTGTCTGACTCCACTGGCCAACCAAAACACCAGTCCCTTAATCAGAGCAGAATCACACACACACACACACACACGGCTGTAAACGTGCGTGTCGACGGTGATGGAGTGAGTTAGTGTGGTCGATCCCTGTAGTAAAAATATACAGCTTCCATTATGAAGCTCTGCTGTACACAGTTATTAAACTGTCAATGTTCATGACATACGTCTCAGAAAAACTACACACATTGCTCTTTCCGTATTGTTTGATTTAAGTCTAGATTGTGGTCAGACCGTTTGCAGGTTAGAAGTCTGTGTTTTTGACCTGAGGGATGAAAATATGTTTCAGGATTGTGTTGTCATCATTTTATATTCTGCTTCACACCCTGCCAAAGAACACACACATGTTCAAATCTCAGTATCTCCTTTTGTTATTATTATATTTTTTTGCTTTAAATGGGACCTATTATGCCCCCTTTTCAAGTAGTGCTGTGCAAATTATCACGTTAACGCAGGCTATAATTTTTTTTCATTTGAATGCATTAACGCAATGTGTGTGTGTGTGAGACAGGACACAAAATATTTTAAGACAGAAGAGAGGACGCTGTATGTCAGTGTCCTGTCTCTCACACACACTACCCATCACACACACACACACACACACACACACACACACACACACACACACACACACACACACACACACACACACACACACACACACACACACACACACACACACACACTCACACACACACACTACCCATCACAGGAGACTGCACAGTTTACTTTCTGTGATAAAACCTCATCCTGTGTGATTTATAAGCATTTTGAAAAGTGAGGACATGGGGAACGTCCTCATATTTCACCCTCTTTTGTAATACCTGTGTCATACCCATGTCATTATACACATTTGTGTCCTGATATTTCACACACACACACATACTCTCACTCTCTCACACACACACACATACACACACACACACACACACAAAGACAGAAGAGAGTGCGCTGTATGTCAGTGTCCTGTCTCTCTCACACACACACACACACACACACACACACACACACACACACACACACACACACACACACACACACACACTGCCCCTGCCCCTGCCCCTAAGCCTACCCATCACAGGAGACATGCTGCATTTTTAAATTTTCAAAAAAACTCATTTTTATGATTTATAAGCTTGTTTCCTCAACGGGACCTCAATTTAGGTCCCCACGGTGACACGAGTCCCCATGAGTCAGTGTCCTGTCTCTCTCACACAC
>CM040927.1:41320034-41357534 GCA_023029165.1 Gobiocypris rarus | reverse complement strand
ATTTGTGAGGTCAGGCACTGATGTTGGACGAGAAGGCCTGGCTCGCAGTCTCCGCTCTAATTCATCCCAAAGGTGTTCTATCGGGATGAGGTCAGGACTCTGTGGAGGCCAGTCCAGTTCCTCCACACCAAATTCACTCATCCAAGACCTATTATCCCCCTTTTTACAAGATAAGTCTCATGTGTCTCCAGAATGTGTCTGTGAAGTTTCAGCTCAAAATACCCTACAGATATTTTTTTATATGAGCTGCTGCTCCCCACTCCCTTTCAAGAAAAAGGTGGAGCTTCAAGAGCTCATGCTCCAGCATACCAGCAACAACAAAACAGGACAATCTCACGCACTGAAAATGTCAGAAACGTTCAGAATCAACAATTTTGGAAAGACCCTTGCTTGCGAAGCAGTTCTGCGCAAAATTATTCCCGCAAACATACAAGATATTTTGGGAGATTTCCTTCAAAATTTTGATTTTACAACAATGTCCTCAGTGACTCAGATGGCGAGAGTCTATGGAGACTCTTATGTGCTTTGGTACATCCCAAAAGATAACACTTGTAATGCCTCTGTGGCGCAGATATTGTACGACTCCAGCTGCTACAGCGAGGATACAGAAATTGTAGACTCTGTGCTTCTTATTTAGGGCCGTGTCTATGCTAATGAGGCAGGTGGTCACCGCTGTGGGCGGGGCTTCTCCCTACAATGATGTCATTGTAGGGGGGAATCTGAATCAGCTCGTTTGAAGAGACTGATTTTGATTTATGGGAATTGTAAAACATGAGTGAGTGGATTTTTAGCATTATAAGCTGGTTGTTCTCACACTGTTGACACACAACACCTTATTAAAGTGAATTTTGCATAATAGGTCCCCTTTAATTGTTCAGTTTTGCTAAAAAATGAACTAAAAATCTAATCTGGCTGTAAAATTAAAAATGTGCATGTAACAACAAGTCATTCTGCAAGTCATGCAGCTCAGCCGGTCGATTATGGCGCTCAACACTAAAGTCATGGGTTCAATTCCTAAGGGTCACTCGTGCTGATAAGATGTATAGCATGAATGCACTGGAAGTTGCTTTTAGATCTACTAAATTAATAAGTTTCATCAAACACAAGAGTGATAAAAAAAAGTGTTCCTGAGTGCGTTTGTGTCCTTTTAGTATTCAATGTGTCATTAATATTTCACGTTTATTTACCTGCTCTTGTTGTTCAAGCTTCAGGGATACTGTCTGGAAGAGAGTCTCTATAGTGGGAAGAACTATTTTCATGCTCTGGGTTTTGAAATATTCATCAGTCAGTGAAGCCCCCTGACTTCAACACTCACGGGCCTGTTATTATCCTCAGATTGAGAAATATCAGCGCATGGTTGAGAATGCTGCTAGTGAAGCGTTTGGAGATGATTGTGGACGGCTGGACAATAAAGCTTTGTTGTGTGAATGTAGGTCACTGTGTGTGAGTCTTTTGTGTTCTCACTGATGTTTGTTCTACTCTTGTTTGGACACACACAATATTCTATTTTATTTAGAAGAAAATGTGAGTAGTGTATCTAAAACTCACTGCAATTGTGATTGCATTGATGTTGTGTGTAATGCCAGGGTGTTGCTGCGGTTGCTAATATGTTACAGGTTTTTGCCAGGGTGTTGCTATGTATTTGCAAATGTTGTATGTTGTTGCCAGGGTGTTGCTATGTGGTTGCAAATGTTGTATGTGGTTGCCAGGGTGTTGCTATGTGGTTGAAAATGTTGTATGTTGTTGCCAGGGTGTTGCTATGCTGTTAAGAATGTGTTGTGTGTGTGGTTGCCATGTTGTTGCTATGCAGTTTCCTATGTCTTGTGGGTGATGTCAGGGTGTTGTTGTGGTTGTAAATATTGTGTGTGGTCGCAAGGGTGTTGTTATGTGGTTGCTAATGTGTTGTGTGTGGTTACCAGAGTGTTGCTATGTGGTTGCTAATGTGTTGAGTGTGGTTTCCAGAGTGTTGCTACGTGGTTGTGTGTGGTTCCCAGGGTGTTCTATGTGGTTTCTAATGTGTTTTGTGTGGTTGAACATGCTGTGTGTGGTTGCCAAGGTTTTGCTAATGTGTTGTGTACAGTTGCCAGGGTGTTCCTATGCTGTTTCAAATGTGTTGTGTGTGGTTGCCAGGGTGTTGCTATGCAGTTTCTTATGTGTTGTGGTTGATATCATGGTGTTGTAGTGGATACAAATGTTGTGTGTGGTTGCCAGGGTGTTGCTATGTGGTTACTAGTGTGTTGAGTGTGGTCGCCAGGGTGTTTCTATTAGGTTGCTGATGTGTTGTTGATGTGTTGTTGCCAGGGTTGTAACAAGTATTACATATATGATATGTAACAAGGGGACTCTGTATAAGGGAACAGGTCTATTTAGCTCAAAGTAATGAATTAATTAATTCATAGGGAATTTTGCAGGAGTCTATTTTACGATGAGCAAATGACTCTGTCTAGCGTTCATTTGAACAGACCGTAACTATCAACTCTGCAGCGGATATTAATATCCACAGAATAGTGAAACACTATTTAATAGCCAGGTAACTTAGATCGGCAGTTCAAGACATTAAAATTCGTAAGCACATAACACAAGAACACCTATCTTTAATTTATAAACACAGCTTTATTGATTACTCTAACACGTAAAACTAGAATCTAACACAAACAAACATACACACATTCACGAGTTGCAGAGAGGAGGGAAGCAAAGAGTGAGTTTTAAGAGAGAGAGAGAGAGAGAGAGAGAGAGAGAGAGAGAGAGAGAGAGAGAGAGAGAGAGAGAGAGAGAGAGAGAGAGAGAGAGAGAGAGAGAGAGAGAGAGAGATGGAGTCCCAAGTTTCTAGCAGTATCTGCATTTATAACACATGACCTGAATGAACCACCGGTTTTGACTTAAACCCTCCTATCGTTGGTTAGGCGGGATTATTCAATTTGATATCAATGCACCAGTTCAGTTTAGAATCTGGAGGTTACTTGCGTTTGTCGCGCGTGTCATCATTGAACGGGATTCTCTCGATCCTGGCTGGAAAGGGGTTTCGGTTCTTTGTGATTCGCGGAAGGTCTGGTCGTGTCTTTGATGGGCGTTTCTTGGGGAGCCAACCACGTGGCGTGTTGGCTGCTGGATGAGGGGTCTCGTGGCTGTTTGAAGTTGAAGCGCCGCTGGAGATTCGTTGAGAAACTTTATGCTAAACTTAACTTAAGTTATAACACGAGACTCGCGGAAAGAAAATAAACTTAAAAGAAAGGAAAGTGAGAGTTCTAGATGGCTTGAATGAAATTCAACCCATTCTGGTCTGCCACCTTTGGAGTTCTCCAACTCCTTCGAGGTGGACTGCAAAATCAGGAACAGCAGCTGCGGACAAAAGAACATCAGCTCATTGGGTGAGGGGGTCTCTGCTCTTATAGATAAGATTCGAGTGCCGCCCACTTTCGGGTTGACCCAATCGTGTCTGTCAAGTTTTTGGCGCGCAAAAGTTCTTTGTTCAGTTCGGTTACACCTCCTGGCTGCCGGACAGATGGAGCAGTTTATCCGTACAAAGCTGGTATTCTAATAATAAAACGTTTCCTGTAAATTATTTTACAAGATTCGGTATTATTGAGTTTTTCTGAATGAGAAGGTACTAAACACTATAATATTAAGAGTTGAGAGTACAGAGATACAAGAATTCCACAGTAACTAGAATACATAGTTTGATTTACATAAGGTACACACCTAGACATTTTAAGACATCGTATAAAAACGATTGATCCATATATGTGTTCATGTGGGTGTAAAGAGTCTTTGGGCATTCGACAGATGGCGGGTTACTGTCTGTTCGACAATCACTGGTTTAGTGATTTGATGCAGTTTATACGTATCAAGGTTTCTGTGGGTTTCCTTGATTTTCAACGGAGTGCTGGAATCTCTAAGGAATTTATGGTGTCACAGAGCCGGACTTAGAAGTTACTTTGTCGATGGGGGAAGGGAAGAAAACTGCCTGTGGACCAATGAGAAGTCCCTTACTTCCTGGGCTTGGTACCACAGATGTCGTAAATCTTTGTCTGCTTGGTATGGAGGGAGAGGGGTCCAAGTCGTAAATGGCCCTGGAATGTTGAGTTAACTTTGTGTGGACTCATGTTTGAATGTGTCTGTTCAGGGTGTTAAAATGTGTTGTGTGTGTGTGGTTGACAGGGTGTTGCTAACCTGTAACAAATGTGTTGTGTGTGGTTTCACGGTGTTGTTATGCTGTTTCAAATGTCTTGTGTGTGTGTGATGCCAGGGTGTTGCTATGTGGTCTGCTCTATATTTAACTTCATCCTTCATCTAGCAGCAATATTTGAAATATTAAAGAGATTAAATTAAATGAACTCACCCTCATGTTGTTCTAATCCTGGATGGCTTTATTTGTTGATTTTGTGTAACACAAAGGGAGACATTTATCAGAGTTATTTGTGTTTGTTGTGTATATTTCTGCTTGTGTGGTATTGAATGAGCATGGAGCATCATCACTTGTGTCTCTGTAGGTGAAGCACTTTGTTATTTTTGGAGTGTGGTTGTCAGTTTAACGGGGCACCAGCACAGCTGCCGGACCACAAAACTCTGCTTCGCGCCACAGAGACCGCATGCTCTTCAAACCGGTCTCTGAGCCATATGCGCTACAGATGGGTCAGTCTCTAGTGCTGCCGCGGGCTGGTCTGAGGGTCCAAGGTCATTAATCAGGGATCTAAGCGCTGCCGGACCGCAGCAGAGAAGTGCCATAATCAGACGTCATCAGGGTGATTTATGCTTTTTACCTGGAAAATCTCCCAAAGAGACTCTAAACAGGACTACCTTGCACTCTAGATTGAAATTTCTTCTGAAGTATGTCTTTTACGAGGTTACTTGTCATCTGTTTTAATGGTGAGATGTGTAATTTTATAACCTTTTTATTGAAAAAACTGAAGACTGTTGGGCCAGTAAGCAGGCACCTAACAACACCCTACCAACCACATAGCAACACCCTGGCAACCTCCTAGCAACACCATTGGAACCACCTGGCACACCCAAGCTACCACATGGCAATACACTAGCAACTACCTAACACGCCATGGAAACCACATAGCACACCCTAGTAACCACATAGCGACACCCTGGTAGCCACCTAAAAACACCCCAGTAACAACCTAACACGCCCTAACAACCACAAAGCAACACCCTAGCTTACACATAGAAACACCCTAGCAACCACATGGCAACAGCCTGGTAACCATACAAAACACACTGGTACAAACCATCTAGCACCTCTAGCACACATAGAAACACCCTGGCAAACTATCCAGCAACACCTGAGCAAACACATAGCAACTAACACTAAGTGATGCTTAGCAACAATGCAACAAATGCAACAGTAGCAACCTGTAGCAACAACCTGGCTAGTTATTTTGTAATTCTTTTTTTTTTTTTGATGCCTTGTGTATGTGAATATGTGTGTGTGTGTGTGTGTGTGTGTGTGTGTGTGTGTGTGTGTGTGTGTGTGTGTGTGTGTGTGTGTGTGTGTGTGTGGACTGGTAATGTATGGGGACAAAATGTCCCCACAAAGATGGCAATATCCAAATTTTTGTCCTTGTGGGGACATTTTTTGGTCCCCATGAGGAAAACATCTTATAAATCACACTAAGTGATGTTTTTTGAAAAGTAAAATGCAGCATGTCTCCTGTGATGGGTAGGTTTAGGGGCAGGGGCAGGGGCAGTGTGTGTGTGTGCGTGTGTGTGTGATGGGTAGGTTTAGGGGCAGGGGCAGTTTGTGTGTGTGTGTGTGTGTGTGTGTGTGTGTGTGTGATGGGTAGGTTTAGGGGCAGGGGCAGTGTAGGGGATAGAAAATACGGTTTGTACAGTATAAAATGCCTATGGAATGTCCCATAAAACATGGAAACACAACATGTGTGTGTGTGTGTGTGTGTGTGTGTGTGTGAGGGATTACGGGGTTGAGCAGTCACTGTCTCTCTCTCTGAGCCTCTAATCATTTTTACTGTGAAAGATTTGAGCGCGCTCACTGAGCCACTTACTATTCCACTGCTAGCGTTTGCATGCATGAATCGTTCACGTCCCTCAATGTTTCCCTTGGAAAATGTTGTAGAAACGAAAGAACAATAACTTTTGGAAATTCTAGCATAATAATAATTTCGAGCTGAATATGTATGAAACCAAATAACCTTAGTCTTGTTTTTGTTGGTGCTCAATATCATAAGTGTGCATTATGTCAGTGCTATTTGGTTCCTGGTTTTGTGAGATTCACTCTGTTAAACTTGCTCATGTTCAAGTGTGACTCAGTGTCGCCTCACCCCGTCCTCGCAGCGAGCTCATCCTGTCCAACATTGATACGTTTCCGTAATTGGCAGTGTCACGTGACCAGTTCCCGTGGCAACAGCTCAATCGGCATGGAGATCGTGGTGCTGGAGACGACGGCACTGTACTGCTCGGCCGAGAGGGTCAGTAGCAACAAGGGTGAATTCAGGTGTGTCCGCAGCTACAGAAGCCCAGCCAACCATCAGCAACATCACACACAGACACCGTTACGGCACTTAAAAATCACTTCACTGTAATTATGATGCATCAGTGCCTCTGTTGTTCTTTAATGTCAGTTCTTTGATTGGTGCTTCTATTGCTTCATGTTCTGTGTTTATGCAGGACACGCCTGTAATGGGCTGGAAAATCAGCCTGTTGTTACCAGAGAAATTAGTGTCATTTATGACTGAGCATTTGTGCTTCACTCACAACAACAAATGGACACTGTTCATATTCACAAACCTCAAGTGAACATAATCAAATTTCCCGAAAAGACACATAAGTAATGCAAACGTGCATTGCAGTTCAAAAAGTTTGAGGTAACATTTAGTACACCCTAGCAACTGCATAGCAACACCTTGGCAACCACTTAGCAACACCCTAGTAGCAGCATAGCAACATCATTGTAACCTAGCACACACTAGCAACTACACAGGGACACCCTGACAACCACATAGCAACACACTTACAATCACACAGCAACATCCTTGCAAACAACTAGCACACCCTTGCAAACTCCTAGCACACCCTAGCAACACCCTGCCAACCACATAGCAACACCCTTGCAAACTCTTGGCACACTCTGGCAACCACCTAGCACGCCCTAGCAACCACATAGCAACACCCTTGTAACCACCCAGGATATCCTGGCAACCACATAGCAACACCCTTGCAAACTCTTGGCACACTCTGGCAACCACCTAGCACACCCTAGCAACCACATAGCATCTCCCATTTAACCACCCAGCATACACTGGCAACCACAAATAAACACCCTTTAACCACCTAGCAACATCTTTGTAAAATTCTAGCACACCCTGGCAACCATCTAGCGCAACCTAGTAACCACATAGCAACATCCTTGCAACCACCTTGAAAAAACTAGCAACTACACAGGGACACCCTGGCAACCACATAGCAACACCCTTGCAATCACATAGCAACACCATGCAACCACCTAGCACACCCTTGCAAACTCCTAGCACACTCTAGCAACACCCTGGCAACCTCATAGGAACACCCTTGCAAACTCTTGGCACACTCTGGCAACCACCTAGCACGCCCTAGCAACCACATAGCAACACCCTTGCAATCACATAGCAACACCATGCAACCACCTAGCACACCCTTGCAAACTCCTAGCACACCCTAGCAACACCCTGGCAACCACATAGGAACACCCTTGCAAACCCTTGGCACACTCTGGCAACCACCTAGCACGCCCTAGCAACCACATAGCAACACCCTTGTAATCACCCAGAATATCCTGGCAACCACATAGCAACACCCTTGCAAACTCTTGGCACACTCTGGCAACCACCTAGCACACCCTAGCAACCACATAGCATCTCCCATTTAACCACCCAGCATACCCTGGCAACCACAAATAAACACCCTTTAACCACCTAGCAACATCTTTGTAAAATTCTAGCACACCCTGGCAACCATCTAGCGCAACCTAGTAACCACATAGCAACATCCTTGCAACCACCTTGAAAAAACTAGCAACTACACAGGGACACCCTGGCAACCACATAGCAACACCCTTGCAATCACATAGCAACACCATGCAACCACCTAGCACACCCTTGCAAACTCCTAGCACACCCTAGCAACACCCTGGCAACCACATAGGAACACCCTTGCAAACTCTTGGCACACTCTGGCAACCACCTAGCACGCCCTAGCAACCACATAGCAACACCCTTGCAATCACATAGCAACACCATGCAACCACCTAGCACACCCTTGCAAACTCCTAGCACACCCTAGCAACACCCTGGCAACCACATAGGAACACCCTTGCAAATTCTTGGCACACTCTGGCAACCACCTAGCATGCCCTAGCAACCACATAGCAAAACCCTTGTAACCACCCAGAATATCCTGGCAACCACATAGCAACACCCTTGCAAACTCTTGGCACACTCTGGCAACCACATAGCATCTCCCATTTAACCACCCAGCATACCCTGGCAACCACAAATAAACACCCTTTAACCACCTAGCAACATCTTTGTAAAATTCTAGCACACCCTGGCAACCATCTAGCGCAACCTAGTAACCACATAGCAACATCCTTGCAACCACCTTGAAAAAACTAGCAACTACACAGGGACACCCTGGCAACCACATAGCAACACCATGCAACCACCTAGCACACACTTGCAAACTCCTAGCACAACCTGAAAACCACTTAGCACACCATAGCCACCACAAATCAACACCCTGGAAACCACACAGCAACTCCATGGCAACCAGATAGCATCACCCTAACAATCCCGCAACATACCCTGGCAACCACATAGCATCATCCTTGCAACTACATAGCAACACTCTGGCAACCACAAAGCAACATCCTGGCAACACCCTTGCAACCACCCAGGAAACCACATAGCATCACCTTTGCAACTACATAGCAACGCCCTGGCAACCACATAGCAACATCCTGTCAACCACATAGCAACACAATTTTTGATCAAATAAATGCTGTCTTGGTGAGAGGAAGAGACTTCTTTCAAAGACATTTTAAAAATGTTACCGACCCCATACTTTTGAATGATAGTGTAAATGTCTAAATATTGTGTTATAATTGCAAAATATCACTGCCAGTGCCGTTTATTGTTAAGAAAGATGCTCAAACACACTTTACAAACAAAACATTTGATGAATTGTTTGTTGGGTTTGAAATGCCAAATCAATATATGTAGTGTCAAACATGAAGACAGTCAGTATTGTGTTTTGTTTGTGATTACTGGATGATGTTGATCACAAATCCGCAAAAAATCACCAAAACACCAGTTGATTCAAGACTTCAAACATGCCTTCGGTGAAGAGATCTGCTGAATCACTTTCACATGTTGTTTCTTCAGGTGGCCGAAGACGTTAGCTGGTTTCATGGCCTTCCTGCCGTGTGCGGTGGCCAGCGTTAGCCCCGCCCATCAGGAGAAGAGGGCGTGGCGAGGTGTGCACGCCGCTGGGCGGAGCATGACTACAACCAGTGCTCATATGCAAGCCAGTTCACACGCAGCCTGCATGAACTCACACAGGTCTGTAACCTTCATCATCATCATCGTTATCATCAACAGCAAGTGGAGTTTTATTGGAGTCGTAGACGCCTGGGCAGCAAACGCTGAGGCTGGAGGGCCGTTATCCTGCTGGAATCGCTTCTGGCACAACACACCTGATTATACTGAGCAGATGTTCAACTTGACCTTGATTTACTGAATCGCTTGTGTGTTAAAGCCTGAGAGCTAAGGGATTCTTGAGATTTGATTGGCTTAGGCCCTCTTTTTATTTCCTCATGTCTCCATAATCTTCACAATTAGTTTTTTAAGTTTCTTTGGACCTTTACACATGCCTCATATGACGTGTGCCAGACAACATGCAATAATCTGACACGCAAACCTAGCAGCCAAAACACAGGATTTAACTAGTAGAATTTGGAAAAGAGCATATTCACTACCATTTAAATGTTTGGGGCCGTGGTTGAGTTTTGTAATGTTCATAAAAGAAGTCTCTTCTGCTCACCGAGGTTGCATTTATTTGATCAAAAGTACAGTAAAAACTGTGAAATATTATTACAGTTTAAAATTTTAAATTTTCTATGTGAATATATAGTAAAGCTGAATTTTCAGCATCATTACTTCTGTCTTCTGTGTCACATGATCCTTCACTCATCATTCTCATATGATTCCCAAACATTTATGATTATTATCAGTGTAGAAAACAGGAAACCATGACTTTGGTTGAACCATGAACAATTTTATTTTTCAGGATTCTTTGATTAATAGAAAGATCAGAAGAACAGCGTTTATTTGAAATAGAATCTTTTGCAACCACATAGCAACACCCTTCAACCAACTAGCAACACCCTGGCAACCACATAGCAACACCACTCAATCATCTAGCAATACCCTGGCAACCACCTAGCATATCCTAGCAACACATAGCAACAACCTTGCAATCACATAGCAACACTTTTGGAAAACTCCTAGCACACCCTAGCAGCCACATTGCACATACTATCAACCTAGAAACCACATAGCAACATCCTTGCACACACTAGCAACTACACCGTAACATCCTGGCAACCACACAGCAACACCCTTGCAACCACCCAGCATACCCTGGCAACCACATAGCAACATCCTATCAACCACATAGCAACATCCTGTTAATCACATAGCAACACCATAGCAACCACATAACACAGCCTAGCAATCTAGTTATGGCATAGCAACATCCTTGAAACCACCCTGCACACACTAGCAACCTAGAAACCGCGAAGCAACATCCTTGCAACCACCTTGCACACACTAGCAACTACATACCAACACCCTTATAAGCACCCAACATACCCTGGCAACCACATATCAACATCCTGTCAACCACATAGCAACATCCTGTCAACCACCTAGCAACACCCTGGCAACCACAATACAACATTCTATCAACCACATGGCCAGATCCTGTCAACCACCTAGCAACCATGGCAACCACATGGCCAGATCCTGTCAACCACATAGCAACAGCCTGGCAACCACCTTGCACACACTAGCAACTACATAACAACACCCTTATAAGCACCCAACATACCCTGGCAACCACATATCAACATCCTGTCAACCACATAGCAACATCCTGTCAACCACCTTGCAACACCCTGGCAACCACAATACAACATTCTATCAACCACATGGCCAGATCCTGTCAACCACCTAGCAACCATGGCAACCACATGGCCAGATCCTGTCAACCACATAGCAACAGCCTGGCAACCGCATAGCAACATTCTGTCAACCACCTAGCAACATCCTCTCAACCACCTAGCAACACCCTGGCAACCATATTGCAACATCCTGTCAACCACCTACAAACACCCTGTCAACCACATAGCAACATCCTGTCAACCACCTAGCAACACCCTGGCAACCACATAGCAACATCATGTAAACCACCTAGCAACACCCTGTCAACCACATAGCAACATCAAGTCAACCACCTAGCAACATCCTGTCAACCACATAGCAACATCAAGTCAACCACCTAGCAACACCCTGGCAACCATATTGCAACATCTTGTCAACCACCTACAAACACCCTGGCAACCACATAGCAACATCATGTAAACCACCTAGCAACACCCTGTCAACCACATAGCAACATCAAGTCAACCACCTAGCAACACCCTGTCAACCACATACCAACATCAAGTCAACCACCTAGCAACACCCTGGCAACCATATTGCAACATCCTGTCAACCACCTTCAAACACCCTGTCAACCACATAGCAACATCCTGTCAACCACCTAGCAACACCCTGGCAACCACATAGCAACATCATGTAAACCACCTAGCAACACCCTGTCAACCACATAGCAACATCAAGTCAACCACCTAGCAACACCCTGTCAACCACCCACATAGCAACATCAAGTCAACCACCTAGCAACACCCTGGCAACCATATTGCAACATCCTGTCAACCACCTACAAACACCCTGGCAACCACATAGCAACATCATGTAAACCGCCTAGCAACACCCTGGCAACCACATAGCAACATCAAGTCAACCACCTAGCAACACCCTGTCAACCACATAGCAACATCAAGTCAACCACCTAGCAACACCCTGTCAACCACATAGCAACATCAAGTCAACCACCTAGCAACACCCTGTCAACCACATAGCAACATCATGTAAACCACCTAGCAACACCCTGTCAACCATAGCAACATCATGTCAACCACCTAGCAACACCCTGTCAACCACATAGCAACATCAAGTCAACCACCTAGCAACACCCTGTCAACCACATAGCAACATCAAGTCAACCACCTAGCAACACCCTGTCAACCACATAGCAACATCAAGTCAACCACCTAGCAACACCCTGTCAACCACATAGCAACATCAAGTCAACCACCTAGCAACACCCTGTCAACCACATAGCAACATCCTGTCAACCACCTACAAACACCCTGTCAACCACCTAGCAACACCCTGTCAACCACATAGCAACATCAAGTCAACCACCTAGCAACACCCTGGCAACCATATATTGCAACATCCTGTCAACCACCTACAAACACCCTGTCAACCACAAAGCAACATCATGTAAAACACCTAGCAACACCCTGTCAACCACATAGCAACATCAAGTCAACCACCTAGCAACACCCTGTCAACCACATAGCAACATCAAGTCAACCACCTAGCAACACCCTGTCAACCACATAGCAACATCAAGTCAACCACCTAGCAACACCCTGTCAACCATATTGCAACATCCTGTCAACCACCTACAAACACCCTGTCAACCACAAAGCAACATCATGTAAAACACCTAGCAACACCCTGTCAACCACATAGCAACATCAAGTCAACCACCTAGCAACACCCTGTCAACCACATAGCAACATAAAGTCAACCACCTAGCAACACCCTGTCAACCACATAGCAACATCCTGTCAACCACCTACAAACACCCTGGCAACCACAAAGCAACATCATGTAAAACACCTAGCAACACCCTGTCAACCACATAGCAACATCAAGTCAACCACCTAGCAACACCCTGTCAACCACATAGCAACATCAAGTCAACCACCTAGCAACACCCTGGCAACCATATTGCAACATCCTGTCAACCACCTACAAACACCCTGTCAACCACAAAGCAACATCATGTAAAACACCTAGCAACACCCTGTCAACCACATAGCAACATCAAGTCAACCACCTAGCAACACCCTGTCAACCACAAAGCAACATAAAGTCAACCACCTAGCAACACCCTGTCAACCACATAGCAACATCCTGTCAACCACCTACAAACACCCTGGCAACCACAAAGCAACATCATGTAAAACACCTAGCAACACCCTGTCAACCACATAGCAACATCAAGTCAACCACCTAGCAACACCCTGTCAACCACATAGCAACATCAAGTCAACCACCCTAGCAACACCCTGGCAACCATATTGCAACATCCTGTCAACCACCTACAAACACCCTGGCAACCACATAGCAACATCATGTAAACCACCTAGCAACACCCTGTCAACCACATAGCAACATCAAGTCAACCACCTAGCAACACCCTGTCAACCACATAGCAACATCATGTCAACCACCCTAGCAACACCCTGGCAACCATATTGCAACATCCTGTCAACCACCTACAAACACCCTGGCAACCACATAGCAACATCATGTAAAACCACCTAGCAACACCCTGTCAACCACATAGCAACATCAAGTCAACCACCTAGCAACACCCTGTCAACCACATAGCAACATCAAGTCAAACACCTAGCAACACCCTGGCAACCACATTGCAACATCCTGTCAACCACCTACAAACACCCTGGCAACCACAAAGCAACATCATGTAAAACACCTAGCAACACCCTGTCAACCACATAGCAACATCAAGTCAACCACCTAGCAACACCCTGTCAACCACATAGCAACATCAAGTCAACCACCTAGCAACACCCTGTCAACCACATAGCAACATCAAGTCAACCACCTAGCAACACCCTGTCAACCACATAGCAACATCAAGTCAACCACCTAGCAACACCCTGTCAACCACATAGCAACATAAAGTCAACCATTTAGCAACACCCTGTCAACCACATAGCAACATCAAGTCAACCACCTAGCAACACCCTGGCAACCACCTATTGCAACATCCTGTCAACCACCTACAAACCCCCTGGCAACCACAAAGCAACATCATGTAAAACACCTAGCAACACCCTGTCAACCACATAGCAACATCAAGTCAACCACCTAGCAACACCCTGTCAACCACATAGCAACATCCTGTCAACCACCTATAAACACCCTGGCAACCACATAGCAACATCATGTAAACCACCTAGCAACACCCTGTCAACCACATAGCAACATCATGTAAACCACCTAGCAACACCCTGTCAACCACATAGCAACATCAAGTCAACCATCTAGCAACACCCTGTCAACCACATAGCAACATCCTGTCAACCACCTATAAACACCCTGGCAACCACAAAGCAACATCATGTAAAACACCTAGCAACACCCTGTCAACCACATAGCAACATCAAGTCAACCACCTAGCAACACCCTGTCAACCACATAGCAACATCAAGTCAACCACCTAGCAACACCCTGTCAACCACATAGCAACATCAAGTCAACCACCTAGCAACACCCTGGCAACCATATTGCAACATCCAGTCAACCACCTACAAACACCCTGTCAACCACATAGCAACATCCTGTCAACCACCTACAAACACCCTGGCAACCACATAGCAACATCATGTAAAACACCTAGCAACACCCTGTCAACCACATAGCAACATAAAGTCAACCACCTAGCAACACCCTGTCAACCACATAGCAACATAAAGTCAACCACCTAGCAACACCCTGGCAACCACCTAGCAACACCCTGTCAACCACACAGCAGCACCCCAGTGCAATATTTGAGTGATCATAAATATGCTAAACTCATCGTACTCTCCTGTAAAGATCATGATCTCTTTCATTTAGATTCCAGTGAACGTCTCCAGTGCGCTGACGGTGGCGCAGCAGCTCTCCTCTCTCACCAGCAGAGCGGCGCTGTTCGGAGACATGATGGATGTGATATTTGTCACTCACCTGGTAGAAAGACTCACACGCCTGGTGGATGATGTCAGAGAGGTGAGAATCACATCCCATAAAGCTTGTTTAATCCATCAGGGTTCTGACTACATTCAGTCAGTGCAGCACAGAGATCAGTCAGTTACCATGAGGATAAAAAAGGTGGCCTTGTTCATTATAGCGGCAGTATTTGTCTTAGTTTTACACCTAATGAAATGTGTAGTGTACTTTTGATGGATCACTGCAGAAAATCTCTAAACATTCTTAAATCAAGATACATTTACTGGAGAAGAGAAATGACTGAAGATTGTAAGTTTAGAGAAATTGATTAGAAATATCTGCCAGTGGAGTCTTAATTCAAAAGGAAGCCAGTTTATTTTTCTGATCCCACTGGAAAATACTGTATGTTTTTTTTTCTCTCATTTAAACATAAACTCACTTAATTTAGCCTCTTTTCACTTCATTCATCTTGTTAAAGTTACCTGCCGAACTGACAACACGCTGACTTCAGACACACATCCACCAACAAACCAATCAATGTTAAGAGCCCACATAACTGATAACGACTGGACGCAAGTACATCATGAGTGCACTCGCATAACTGCAGTGTGAAACCAAACCAAAACCAACCGAATGTGTGCAATCTCTCGAAACATGAACTTTCGTTCGGACTTTGGAGTGGACTTTCAGGTGTGAAAACGGCCTAAATCTGAGACTGTATGCAGTCGAGACCGACCTTCCAAAAATGAGTCTTGAGTACTACAACACTACATATTAGGAATGTGTGGTTTTTATCATTTTTAATCAATGCATCAAAAGCTTATTCTTAAATGAGAAAATAAATCTACCAATTGGGTCCGAAAAATAACCCTTTGAATTAAGTTTGTTTTTATGACTTTTTCTTCACTTCATTTGTATCTTTTTTTTCCCTTAGATATGTTTGTTAATTGGCATATCCAGTTAATGCATTCAATATTTGTACTTACAAAAAAATTATATTTAGCCCTACAATATAGATTTGAATTATGTGCATTAAGATTACACAGTTTTAACATAAACAATCGAATGTGATGCATATTTGTCAGTCAGACATGAATGAAGCAGGTCAGATTTCTGTTATTAAACTCAATGTGTTTATTAACACACAATAACCAGGTTTATATATTTATCATCAATAAATCCAATTTCTTTAAATCTCGTTCATGTTTTACTATTGAAATATTGCTTGTCATATTTTAGCCGTGTTTATACATAACTGAATACATTTTCACAATGCACAGATTGGTTGATTATACGCAATTTAAATAAAGGCATTTTTAAAATATGCAGATGCTTATAGTTGAGTGCACCTGTTTCATTTATGCATCTCATTACGTTTATTAGTTAAAACTGTTTAACCCAAATGCATGGACATTTTAAACATCGTAAACATAGGCCTAAAATCGCTCTTGGCAGTGATGTTTAGAGTTCCCATGACGTGAAGCCCGTAGCGAGGATGGCTTCGTCTGCATGTGTGACTCTCTTCCTCACGCTCGCTTCGCTCAGCTGTCATTGAGGCGGCGCTCGGCTACTGTGCAATTTGAGTCACTGCACATTGTTATCAGCTATTTTCAGCTTTAAGTGTTATGTACACATGTTCAGCGAACACGTTTAGCATTTTAATAACACTGAAGAAGAGCTTGCGGAGGGTGTGAATGAGGAGGAAACAGACTCGCTTCAGGGGACATTTGTATTAATTACTTGACAGAAGAAGAGCCGTTCCTTCCGTATGTGACCTTCGGGCCAGACACACACTCCACGCTGAGAATGCAAACATTTGCATGCATTTGGAAGAGGTTTTTATTGACTGTGCATTCAAAGTTTACATTTTATTTGTGCATTCACTGGGAATCAAACCCTTTGGAAAGCAACAATGCAGGGGCGTTCTCATGACCTTGCGCAACATTCCCTAAAAGTTCTCTAAAGTCGTTCCAGTTTGGTTGTTTTATGGTCACATAGGAACGTTACAAAGAGGAGATATGGGACGTTAACAGAACAATCCCATACGGTTCCCTGTTATTCAGATCGGGACTGTGCTGAAACATATCATGTCTACACACCACATTCCCATAATGTTTGCAGGACCTTTAGAGGATCTAGAATGATATTTTAGGTTCTTCATCACGTTTACTGAATGCTTTCAGAACATGTTTGTGTGAATCAGTGTACTCTGGGCTGCTTTGCAAATGAGGGTCATAAAACACAGGATTTGCACAAAAGTTGCTTCTCAAAGATGGATCAATACCAACTGTTCGTCCAACTTCATATCCAGAACATGTACGTACCGCACGTTATATTTTGTGAATGTGCTGGTTAGGACGCTGACGGCTAATGTGGCTAAAGCTACCATTGCCTCTGTCTGTATTCACAGAGATCACATTAGTTTTGTTTTTAAGAAGTAATGAAAGTGCGCTTCTGAATTGTACAGCATTTTCGGGGTTAAAATAATAATTTCTGGCCTGAGTGAATACAGTAAGAGACAATGGTAGCTTTAGCCACATTAGCACATTCAGAAAGGCCATGTGCAAACACACACATTATAAAGTGCAGTACTCGCGTGTTCTGGATATGAAGTTGGACCACGAAGGGTTGGTATTGATCCATCTTTGAGAAGCAACTTTTGTGCAAATCCTGCGTTTTACAGACCCTCATTTGCAAAGCAGCCCAGAGTACACTGATTCACACAAACATGATCTGAAAGCATTCAGTAAACGTGATGAAGGACATAAATATGACCAAAAATAACATTCTAGGTCCCCTAAAGATCCTGCAAACTTTATGGGAATGTATTTTGTCCTTCATGACGACTGTGAGGGGGTCGTTTACATTATATAAAGCCTTAAAGTCCTGCATAATTAAGGGCGTGGCCACTTTGAGTGACAGGTGGATAGCCAGTTATCTTGTGTCTGTTAGTCATCGCATCACCTTAGCTCCGCCCACATCCCGCCCTTTTTCTGTTATCCGGGAGTGACGCGCTGCTAAGATGGCGACGCCCAGCTCGACCCAACTTTACACTTCAGAACCTCTCTTCAGAATCCTACGGGTGACGTCACGGACACTAAGCCATATTTTTATACCATCTATGGTCCTATAGTAATGGTCCCCTAAACATTACCAGAATGTTCCCTGAAGGTTCGTCAAATAACATCCCCAACCCTTTAAAGGTGCCGTGTGTAGTATTTATGAGGATCTATTGACAGAAATGCAATATAATATTCATAACTCTGTTGTCAGTGGTGTATAAAGACCGTTATGTTATTATTACCTTAGAATGAGCCGTTTCTATCTACACACACCGCGGGTCCTCTTACAGTGAAATCGGCATGTTTCTACAGTGGCCCTAAAGGGACAAACTTCTCTACAGAGCGTTAGCATCTCTCTGCTTTCTGAGATGATGATATCTTTGTCCTGTGTGGGCCACCGTAGCTTCTCTATGTGCTTTGAAAGGGAGGGGTGAGCGGGTGCGATTCACAACCTCACCACTAGATGCCGCTAAAATCTACACACCGCACCTTTAAAGAACTCCACATCATGACCGTCTCCACACATTCTGGGAACATTATCAGGTGATGCCCTTCACACCAGTGGAGAACGTACTGAGAATGTTTTGGGAATGTTACATTTCTAGCGGGGCCTGTTTTTGAGGCGTTAATGTTAATGCTTTTGCCTAAGATATTGCAGGAAATGCTGAATCTACAGCTCTCGTGACCAAAGCCGTGTGTTTGTGTGAGATTAGCACAAAGCTGCTTTATGGGTAAATAAAAACAGAACATGACTCTATCTGTGTGCTAAGAGCACACTTCATTACAGCCCTCTTGAAACACTTTAAAACTTATCCTGCTCGTTCACTGCCTAAAGTTACACTAATGTATTCCAGTCATGGTTCAAAGCTCGTTTCAAGGCTTTAAGGTCACATGGGAGCTGTGAATATTGCCTCTATTATTCAAGTAAATGAGATATAACTTTCAGTTCTGCTATAGAGACTCATCTTTATCACAAATTTAGCACTTTGAGATTTTGCCTAATGTAAAGTGCATTATAAATAAAATGTATTTTTATTATTATTATTATTATTATTAAATATCAGTGCTCTTATAGTTTCTTGATGGCTTGTACAAGACATTCAGTTCAGTGTGGTCCGTTTATGGAGATTGTGCATGCAATGCAAATAATAATGTTCTTCTTCAGTGTTTCTGTCATTCTTAATTCTTAAATCAAGATTAATTTAATGGAGAAGCAACATGACTGAAGATATGAAGTATTTAAGAGATCAAAATGAAGTGAGTTCAAGAAATAAATCTGCCAATAGGGTCAGAAAAATCAACTTAATTCAAAGGGAAAACAAGATTATTTTGACTCAATTGTCAGATATTTGTCTTGTTTTGAGTGTAAACTTCATTTGGATTCTCCAGTAAATGTGTCTTGAATATGTTAAAGAGAATCTACAACCCCAAATCAGAAAAAGTTGGGACAGTATGGAAAACGCAAATAAAAAAAGAAAGTAGTGATTTCTAAATTTACTTTGACTTGTATTTCATTGCAGACAATATGAACACAAAATATTTCATGTTTTGTCTGGTCAACTTCATGTCATTTGTAAATATGCATCCTTTCCTGTCATTCAGACCTGCAACACATTTAAAAAAAAAAAAAGTTGGTACAGGAGCAATTTAGGGCTAGTAATGAGGTAAAATGGTTAAATAATGATGTGATTTGAAACAGGTGATGTCAACAGGTGATTGAAATTATGATTTGGTACAAAAGCAGCATCCAAGAAAGGTCTAATCCTTTAGGAGCAAAGATGGGCGAGGATCGCCAGTTTTCCAACAAATAAGTGAGAAAATTATTGAAATGTTTAAAAACAATGTTCCTCAAAGAAAGATAGGAAGAGATTTGGATATTTCACATTCAACAGTGCATAACATAATTAAAAGATTCAAGCAATCTGGAGGAATTTCAGTGCGTAAAGGACAAGGGCGTAAGCCTAAGCTGAACAACCGTGATCTCCGATCCCTCAGGCGGCACTGCATCAAGAATCGTCATTCATCTATAAGCGATATCACCACATGGGCTCAGGACTACTTTGGAAAACCTTTGTCAAGTACCACAATACGTAGTTACATCCACAAATGCCAGTTAAAACTGTACTGTGCCAAAAGGAAGCCCTATGTTAACAGTGTCCAGAATCGTGCCGACTTCTCTGGGCTCGGAGGCATCTGGGATGGACCATCACACAGTGGAAACGTGTACTGTGGTCAGATGAATCAGTGTTTCAGGTATTTTTTGGGAGGAATGGACGCCGTGTGCTCCGGACCAAAGAAGAAAAGGATCATCCAGACTGTTCCAGCTCATGTCCAGAAGCCAGGGTCTGTGATGGTATGGGGTTGAGTCAGAGCCCTTGGCAAAGGTAACTTGCACTTCTGTGAAGGCACCATTAATGCTGAAAAGCACATATAGATTTTGGAGCATAATATGCTGCCTTCAGGAAGACATCTGTTCCAGGGACGTCCATGCATATTTCAACAAGACAATGCAAAAGCACATTCTGCACACATTACAGAGTCCTGGCTGCGGAGGAAGAGGGTCCGGGTCCTTGACTGGCCCGCCTGCAGTCCCGACCCGTCTCCAATAGAGAATGTGTGGAAGACCCCGTACTGTTGCCCACCTTAAGACTTGTTTGCAGGAAGAATGGGACAAAATTACACCTGAAACACTTCATCACTCGGTGTCTTCAGTCCCTAAACGTCTTTTAAGTGTTGTGAAAAGGAATGGCAACATTACAAAGTGGTAAATGCTTTACTGTCCCAACTTTTTTTGAAATGTGTTGCAGGTCTGAATGACAGGAAAGGATGCATATTTACAAATCACATGAAGTTGACCGGACAAAACGTGAAATATTTTTGTTCATATTGTCTGCAATGAAATACAAGTCAAAGTAAATTTAGAAATCACTTCTTTTTCTTCTTTTTTTGCGTTTTCCATACTGTCCCAACTTTTTCTGATTTGGGGTTGTATTATGCCCTTTTTCAAAGTCTTAAACATGTTTTTTACTAGCTAGTAGTCTTTAGTTTAAGTCACAGAATAGAATAGAATAGAATTTGGGGTTTGTGAGTTGATCCTCAAAGCAGACAGTGACATTTACAATATGAACATAACACATACAACACATTTCAAAGTCTTGCTGTTGTTTTCTGGCTCTCCTAGAGCAGGTTTTCCTGCTTGAGTGTTGATTATTCCTCATATTCTCCATTGTTGCGGCTCCTCTCTTCCCAGTCTGTCAGTAACGCTCTGTTCAGTTCCTGTCTCTAAGAAGCCCCGCCTTCTGAGAAGCACACTGTGCTCTGATTGGTCTACTGGAGCAATGTGTTGTGATTGGTGTTTGGGAAATGTCCCGCCACCAGGCTCCGCCCCTTATGAATTATTATAATGAGGAATATTGTGACTTGTTGGCAGAGGTGGAAAGTAACGAATTACATTTACTCGCGTTACTGTAATTGAGTAGTTTTTCTGTGTACTTCTACTTTTTTAAGTAGTTTTAAAAAGCTGTAATTTTACTTTTACTTAAGTACATTTTGATTGAAGTATTGTACTTCGCTACATTTTAAACCACATCCGTTACTGAGTAAAAATAAATCATTAATGCAAAGGAGGAAAAAACGCGATCCGGAAACGACTATATTGAATAGAGGGCGCGGGACGCGGAAGAGAACAAGCCAGGATGGAAATACTTTGGATATTGAAAAAAATAACGTGGTGTTGTCTTGAAGGATATCAAATGTGCACAAAATGTGGATGCAAATGAAGAAACACATAGCACATGTTCGGACACACATCGCTCTGTGCAGATAAAGGTGTGTTTATAACTTAAGGCCGAATGATTTCTGTGACGCAGAGGAATCCGGTATCATGAACATTACCTTTACATTATAACGTAGGATTCACGTCATATACACAAACTGATGGATGAACGAATAACTCGAAAGAATAAATCAAATCGCGACATGGTCTGTAAATATTAAAGCACAAAACATTGCTATATGAATATATGATCTGTGAATGAGCTGCTCCGTCTACATACAGGACTCTATTATTCTTAAACATTTTAATGAATTAATGACAAAATTAAGTTGTTAATCTAATTCATATTCATTTATTGAATTTAGTTTATTAGACATGTTTTATTGAATTTTTAATAAACAGAACAAACAAATGGTTTTAAGTTTATGATAAAGCATTTGTTCAACCAAAAAAAAAGAAAGACCAATCATCTTCATTCATTTAACATCATTTTAACTAACCATAATTTAATAATAGGTACAGTTTATTTATTAAATAATTGTTTAATACCGTGATGTTTTCTGAGATTTCGTGAAAATCTCATTCTATCACAACCCTACAGGAAGAAAAGTAACTACTGTTAAAAAAGTAACTAAGTAACTTTTACTCTGAGTACATTTTAAATGAGCTACTTTTTACTTTTACTTGAGTAAATTTTTAGGCCAGTAATTTTACTTGTACTTAAGTAAAATTTCATTGAAGTAACAGTATTTTTACTTGAGTAGAATATTTAGTTACTCTTTCCACCTCTGCTTGTTGGTTCCCGGAAGAAAACTGTGAGAAAGTGTGTGTGTGTGTGTGTAGTTGTGTGACCAGGTGCTCGTCATCGGCAGTGATATGATGCAGGTGGAGGAGCACGTTCTCTGGATGGCTCAGAGTGAAGCGCGCGCCTGTACGCGGATCGTCCAGTGCGTGGAGCGGATCGCAGATCTCGCGCTCAACACCAACACCACCGTCATCTCAAAGGTGATGCTCGTCGTTCAGACACATTTCATCATGTCTACTTTCTTTCTGCTTAATAATTGATATATTCAGCTGTTTACAGAGTTTCCCAAACTGAATGAATGAATGAATAAATAAGTAAATAAATAATATAAAATATTAAATTAAATTAAATAAATAAATACAAATAATAACAATAAAATATTGTTAAAAATAATATAAATGTTAAATAAAATAAAATAAAAATATATAAATAAAATAAAATAAAAATAAAATAATACAAATATTTAATTAATATAAATAAAATGAAAATAAAAATAAAATAATATAAATTAAATTACATAAAAATATATAAATAAAATAATACAAATATTTAATTAATTAATTAAATTAAAAATAAAAATAAAATAATATTAAATTAAATTACATAAAATATATATAAATAAAATAATACAAATATTTAATTAATTAATTAAATAAAAAAATAAAAATAAAATAATAAAAAAATATATAAATAAAATAATACAAATATTTAATTAATTAATTAAATTAAAAAAAAAATAATAATATTAAATTAAATTACATAAAAAATATATAAATAAAATAATACAAATATTTAATTAATTAATTAAATTAAAAAAATAAAAATAAAATAATATTAAATTAAATTACATAAAAAATATATAAATAAAATAATACAAATATTTAATTAATTAATTAAATTAAAAAATAAAAATAAAATAATATTAAATTAAATTACATAAAAATATATAAATAAAATAATACAAATATTTAATTAATTAATTAAATTAAAAATAATAAAATAATATTAAATTAAATTACATAAAAATATATAAATAAAATAATACAAATATTTAATTAATTAATTAAATTAAAAATAAAGATAAAATAATATTAAATTAAATTAAAAAAATATATATTGTTTTATGCTTGGGTTGCATTATTTCATTGGCCTTGTACTGCACTCTGCACAATGACCATAAAGTTGACGATGGCATTTACAATATGAACATGACATATACGACCTTATCAAGTAATGGATTTATCACAGGTTAAAGAAGAGAGAGAAAAGAAGCAAAACAACAAAAAGCACAAACACAGATAGTAAAAATAGGGCTGTCACAGTACTAACATTTCATCAAGTTTCAAATTATTTTGTTTTAAAACTTTTTTTAAATTAAATAAATAAATGAAATGAGTGAAATGAACATTTTAATTCTATTAATGATTATAAGTAATATTAAATTAAAACATCGATCAACATTGCATTAAACAAATCAAATGAAAAGTTAGTATTAGAATAATAATCGAGGTGACAGGTTTATTGCACTTTAAGATTCAATGCATGGATCATTTTTTGTCCTGTTTGTTGTCAAACATCGCAGTTTCAGATTTAATCCCTACTTTTATACAGTTGTCACTCTTGAAAACGTGCAGCATGCAAAATAACACTTTCATTCAAGTTATGAATGGTTATGAGAAAGTGTTTAAAGAGCGCTGCGTTTATGATCAATGAAGCTGATAACTGAATAAAACACAATATAATCAAGGTAACAAAACAATATTGAATGCATGCTTAGTTTGATTAAAAAAGCATTTATTTAGTGAATCGGCATGACTGACAGTTGAGATTTGCTCATTAAACGCTAATGAACGGCCGCTTGTGTGCTGCTGATTTATTCTCTGGTGCATTGTGGGCCGTGGGATCCTTGCGTTTGTTAATGTGTGGACTAATACTGTACATGCTGTCTGGATCTCAGGTGGGGTTTTCTACTCTAGACGTGTAACCTCAGGCCCGTCAGCGTTTGTGAGCTGCTGCTGTGTTGTTGTTGTTCTGATAATGTAGGTTACAGACTCTGATCATTAATGGAGTCTTTGTTTAGTCTTTTTATATTTTCATAATCAGTCCTTGACTCGCTCAGCAGAACCCTCGTACAATGAATGATGGTGATTTTCCAACAAGCAATTAGTGTGAGGAAAGTAGGTCGTGTAACGTCCTGTGTGTGTGTGTGTGTGTGTGTGTGTGTGTGTGTGTGTGTGTGTGTGTGTGTGTGTGTGTGTGTGTGTGTGTGTGTGTGTGTGTGTGTGTGTGTGCAGGTTTCTGCTAACATCGCTCTGGAGGCCCTGATGGTCAGACCGGCCGCTCTGACGGGGTTATTGTGCACCGTGGTGCAGCGTCCGCCTCTACTGCCCCCTGTGGCCGACGCGGGGCACGGCGAGGGCGGATCACAGCGCACAGACACCCTGCTCAACTTCAGATGCCACGCGGTTAATGTCTCGGGCTCACCCATGGGTCAGCTCAGCCAGGTGAGAGGCAACACTGACCAATCAATGTCCTGTCCGATTTACTTGAATTAGACACTTCAGGCAAATGCATTGTTTTTCCATGCACTGGTCAGATTTGAGGTATACTTTGCTTCCATAACTGTGTCTTGATGTTTGGAGAGAGATGCAGGTGTTATATCTGATAATATCTGTGTGTCTGTCTGGGTGTCCAGCTGTGAGATCTGGAGCTCTGATGAGGAGAACAGGCTTCAGTCCGAGGAATCTGATTCCATCAGAATAGAAAGGAATAGAATTTCAGGAATAGAAAGTTGTCTACTCATCGTAGATGTTTGTTGCAACATGTTGAGTAAATCACATGCGTAAAAACAAGGATAATTTCAGTTGTCTACAGAGTTAACTGGGAAAAAAAGTTAAAAGTTAACTGGAAAAAAAAAATTATAATAAAAAAATAAAAAAATAATAAAATTAAATAAAATTAAAAATAAAAATACAATTTTAATAAAATATATTTTTTAATTAAATTATTTAAAAAATTTAATTAAAAAATAAATAAAAGTATATTATAATATGTATATATATATTTTTTTACATAAAAATAATCAAATCAAAACAACATTTGGAATAATTATGATTTATTAAATATTTTCAAGAAGTTAAATATTTTCAAAGCTGAATTGATCATCATTACTCCAGTCTTCAGTGTCACATGATCCTTCACTAATCATCCTAATATGATATAAATATGTTTAAATAAATAAATAAATAAATAAATAAATAAATAAATAAATAAATATATATATATATATATATATATATATATATATATATATATATATATATATATATATATATATATATATTCTTTTTTATAATAAATGTAAATGTATACATTTATTACAAACTTTAAAATAAAAATAAAATAAAAAATTAAATACAATTAAAAAACTATAAAATATAAAAAAACTAAAAAACTAAAATAAAATATAATAAAAAACATTATTAAATTAAATAATAAAGCATATTATAAATTATAATAAATACATTTTATATTTAATTAAAAAAATTAACAAACAATCAAATTAAAACACTATACATTTAAATGTATTCATATATATTACATGCTTTATTTTAAAATAAATTCAGTCTATGTGAACAGATATTTAAAAAATCCAAACTTTTGGCCCCTGAAATATTGTAATATTTGTTTATGTGTTATCATGTGACCATTAACTGATGTCAGAGAAACAATCTTTTCGTTTGATTTGTGCAGTTGTTATGCAGTTGTTGGATTTGGAAAGGCTTGATAGTCCTGTATTGTTCTATGATAATTCTCTCGTGTGTAGAACATACACATGACGTTCATCAGGACTCAAAGCATTGGATTGTTAGAAACGCAGAGCTGTTGAGCTCATGATGGAGCAGAACGCAGATCATTGGTCTAATGAGGAGCAACAGTGAAGTTCACTATAAATCACACAAGCGCTGGAGGCGGATCTCATGTGTATCGGTCTCGGGGGCTGGTTAATTGATCATCATTCTGCCCTAGTGCACACTAACAAGTGAAGTACCCGCTGCCTTCTATTTGGAATATATTTTGATCAGGACTTTATTTGCCGGCTGTGTGTCAGTTGCCTCTGGGAGATTTAGATCATTCATAATGATCACATCATTCACATACAGATTTATATAACATTTAAATCAAATATTACAAAGTCCATTTTGTCATCTGTCTGTCCCTACAGGAATAGTTCAGCCAAAGATGAAAATATAACTCAACTTTAGAAATGACATCTCTTCTGAAATCATGTGATTCTTTGGAACAGAAACTGACTTTTGTGTCTATTTATGCTTTGTGTCTATTTAATAATTTGACATGTGCATGATGAGTAAATTAGTAGTTATATACACACGCGATGAAGAGACATGACACACAACTCAAGTGAACTTTTTCTGTACACAAAAGGCCTCAAATATTGTTCACACAAATCGGTCTAAATCTGTGTTAGTGAGCACTTCTCCTTTGCTGAGATAATCCATCCACCTCACCGGTGTGGCATATCAAGATTCGGAGTAGACAGCATGATTATTGCACAGGTGTGCCTTAGGCTGGCCACAATAAAAGCCACTCTAAAATGTGCAGGTTTACTGTATTGGTCCGAAAACCAGTCCGTATCTTGTGCGACCACTATTTGCCAGTGCAACACATCTCCTTCCCATAGAGTTGATCAGGTTGTTGATTGTGGCCTGTGGAGAGTTGGTCCACTCCTCTTTAATGGCTGTGTGAAGTTGCTGGATATTGGCCGGGTGTGTGTGTGTGGCTTACCTGGGGAACACATGGCCCCAGGATGCACTATGGGAAGAAGGCGAGCCGGCGGAGGTGATGCTTTGGGCAATGTTCTGCTGGGAAACCTTGGGTCCTGACATCCATGTGGATGTTCCTTTGACACGTCCCACCTACCTAAGCATTGTTGCAGACCATGTACAGCCTTTCATGGAAACGGTATTCCCTGGTGGCTGTGGCTCTTCCAGCAGGATAATGCTCCTGACACAAAGCACAAATGCTTCAGGAATGGTTTGAGGAGCACAACGAGTTTGAGGTGTTGACTTGGCCTCCAGATTCTCCAGATCTCAATCCAATCGAGCATCTGTGGGATGTGCTGAACAAACAAGTCCGATCCATGGAGGCCCCACCTCGCAACTTACAGGACTTAAAGGATCTGCTGCTAACATCTTGGTGCCAGATACCACAGCACACCTTCAGGGGTCAGTGGAGTCCATGCCTCGACGGGTCAGCAACACAATATTAGATCATAATGTTATAATTTTTTTTGACATATTGTACCATTGAAAGGTTTATGCGAAATATATTTTACACATACATTTCAATATATTCTGGCCAGACAAAAAACCCTGACTTTTTGTCATATTTTAGTTGTTTTGTGTGTCCATCTGTGAGGTTTCCTCATGCGTGCGTGTTCATCTCCTTCATTTGTTCCCGTGTTTAGGCCGTTGATCTGCAGAGCTGCATTAAAGATGTATCTCACAGCTCTCTGACACTCGCTCACCTGCGTCAAGCAAACAGAGAAACGCCTCTGAATGCTAAAACACTGCGAGCGTTTCATCCCCGCTGCGCCAGAGACACAGAGAGAGAGAGAGAGAATGGAGTCTGTAAATCACACAACCACATTATCAGATAAAGACACTCTCCCATTGACAGCTAAAGCATCCAGCATATCTGACCCGTGTGACCCGTGAGGGCCAAATGAATGAGAAGTGCAGAGCTTTGATTCATTCATTTGACCTATAGTCATTATCTGTCACTTTGACTGGGTCATGGTCTGTGTTCATTTCCACTGATAATTATATAGCCATACTCCAGTCCATTTGTGTATGCAAATGATATTGTCTTCATGTTGGCGATATTAACATTTCCTGAAGTGAATAATTCATATCCAGAGAAGTTTTACCTGTGAGTAGTTTCCCTGAAGTAACCCAGCACACAGTTGAATGTTTGGTTCAGTGTTGATATCATATCTGCCATTGGTTCAGTGTGTCTGTACAGTAAGAGACTGTGTGTGATCTGCAGGAGTTATGTGTGATTCACTGAGTGTGTGTGTGTGTGTGTGTGTGTGTGTGTGTGTGTGTGTGTGTGTGTGTGTGTGTGTGTGTGTGTGTGTGTGTGTGTGTGTGTGTGGACTGGTAATCCTACGGTATGGGGACAAAATGTCCCCACAAAGATGGCAATATCCAAATTTTTGTCCTTGTGGGGACATTTTTTTGGTCCCCATGAGGAAAACATCTTATAAATCACACTAAGTGATGTTTTTGAAAATGTAAAAATGCAGCATGTCTCCTGTGATGGGTAGGTTTAGGGGCAGGGGCAGTGTGTGTGTGTGTGTGTGTGTGTGTGTGTGTGTGTGTGTGTGTGTGTGTGTGTGTGTGTTATTTATACATTGTTCATGGGATGTTTTTACCTGAAACATTTTGTAACATTTTTGCTCGGAATGTTCAAAGAACATTCAAAAGTAACATTCCAATAATGTTTGAATAATGATACAATGGATTGTTCCCTTAACATTTGAATAACCAAAGAAAAAAAAACATATTAAAACATAAAATATATATTTATATATCAGATGTCCAGTTAAGAAAAATTTGTTCTAAGGATGTGTTCATATATATTTTCCTCATATTTGTTTCATATTTTGTAAGATTTGCCTCCGTTTGTTTAATTATATTAAAACAAATCATTTGGAAAGCAGCTCAGACACTCTGATCAGGTTGTTACGCCTGACCCAGGATCTGAGTAACACAAAACTACCCAAACACTGGGTTGATACGCCTGACCCAGGATCTGAGTAACACAAAACTACCCAAACACTGGGTTGTTACGCCTGACCCAGGATCTGAGTAACACAAAACTACCCAAACACTGGGTTGTTACTTCTGACCCAGGATCTGAGTAACACAAAACTACCCAAACACTGGGTTGTTACGCCTGACCCAGGATCTGAGTAATACAAAACTACCCAAACACTGGGTTGTCACGCCTGACCCAGGATCTGAGTAACACAAAACTACCCAAACACTGGGTTGTTACGCCTGACCCAGGATCTGAGTAACACAAAACTACCCAAACACTGGGTTGTTACGCCTGACCCAGGATCTGAGTAACACAAAACTACCCAAACACTGGGTTGTTACAACTGACCCAGGATCTGAGTAACACAAAACTACCCAAACACTGGGTTACGCCTGACCCAGGATCTGAGTAACACAAAACTACCCAAACACTGGGTTGTCACGCCTGACCCAGGATCTGAGTAACACAAAACTACCCAAACACTGGGTTGTTACTTCTGACCCAGGATCTGAGTAACACAAAACTACCCAAACACTGGGTTGTTACAACTGACCCAGGATCTGTGTAACACAAAACTACCCAAACACTGGGTTGTTACGTCTGACCCAGGATCTGAGTAACACAAAACTACCCAAACACTGGGTTGTCACGCCTGACCCAGGATCTGAGTAACACAAAAACTACCCAAACACTGGGTTGTCACGCCTGACCCAGGATCTGCGTAACACAAAACTACCCAAACACTGGGTTGTTACGTCTGACCCAGGATCTGAGTAACACAAAAAGTACCCAAACACTGGGTTGTTACGCCTGACCCAGGATCTGAGTAACACAAAAGTACCCAAACACTGGGTTGTCACGCCTGACCCAGGATCAGTAACACAAAAACTACCCAAACACTGGGTTGTTACGTCCTGACCCAGGATCAGAGTAACACAAAAACTACCCAAACACTGGGTTGTCACGCCTGACCCAGGATCTGAGTAACACAAAAACTACCCAAACACTGGGTTGTCACGTCTGACCCAGGATCTGAGTAACACAAAAACTACCCAAACACTGGGTTGTTACGCCTGACCCAGGATCTGAGTAACACAAAAACTACCCAAACACTGGGTTGTCACGTCTGACCCAGGATCTGCGTAACACAAAAACTACCCAAACACTGGGTTGTTACGTCTGACCCAGGATCTGAGTAACACAAAAACTACCCAAACACTGGGTTGTTACGCCTGACCCAGGATCTGAGTAACACAAAACTACCCAAACACTGGGTTGTCGCCTGACCCAGGATCTGAGTAACACAAAACTACCCAAACACTGGGTTGTTACGCCTGACCCAGGATCTGAGTAACACAAAAACTATCCAAACACTGGGTTGTCACGTCTGACCCAGGATCTGAGTAACACAAAAACTACCCAAACACTGGGTTGTTACGTCTGACCCAGGATCACACCACAACATGCATCTGTTTCTTATTTCCCATAATGGCTGCTGTTCAAACCCCAAATCTCATTATCTGTTAATTCTTACAGTCAGTGAATGAGGTCTCCACTGTCTTCTACGTGATCTCAGCCAAGCTTCTCTTCTCATCTACAGTCCTAAAAAAAGAAGGAGGGCGTTCACTAATTGACCTGCAATTTGTGTGCATGCGGCCCATCTGTGGCCTTGAATTAAAACGCTGAGATGAAGACGATCGGGGTACGCAGGAGCAGAGGCTTTCAGGGCCGCTAATTACAGTAACACCTCGTTACGTTTAACTGCTGTGAATTCTGCCGGGAATATCACGGCCCGTGTCAGAGCTGTGAACTCGCCAGCATGTGTCTGTGAGAGTTTATATATGTAACTCTTTAAAAACTGGACATGTTCACATATGGTGGTTGTTTATATGCTGCCACTGTCCTGGCAGGGCTCCAGACTCACACTCAGCTCTACAGATGGAGGCCCCAGCACATGATTTAGTAGGGCTTGGGGGATTTTTAATCATAATGGTCATTATCATAAAATTACTATTGTTTTGCATTAGTGCAATTAGTAATACCGGTAGGGACTACAATGAGCTTCTTCAGGGGTTGGTGATATCACTAACCCTAAAATTTACATAAACCCCGCCCCCGGGAAAATGTTGAGAAGAAGAAGAGTTGCTGTAGTCGAGCACATTCAGGAGTCGCTCGAGCTGTCGTCCGTCTTTCACATTTATTGATCCAGTACGAACACAAACGCAATCGCATGTCATAAAGCGAGATGACATCATCAGTTATAACCGTAATTACACTAAACTATCCCTGTTCTCTCTTCATCAGCAGATATTCTCTGGCTCATCTCGCAGCGGTTTATAGATTATCATGACCCTGGGCGATGGAATCAAATAAAATGTGGGTGGGTCCTCTCTCTCTCAGATTTTTTTTTTTACTGAAATAACATTAGATGCCATTTACATTAAATACAAATATACTGCCGTTTACTAAACGATTGATTGGGCTAGACAAAATTAAGGAAATCACTGAATAATTTATCTGTAATAATGTGTAGGGGTAAGATGCATGGAATCAAGTTTTGACAGAAATCGCTCTGAGGTTCGAATCCGCCTTTTGCCGAACTCGGTCTACTCCCTTTTCCCATCACATATCAGATCGGAAAGGCATTTATTTTCAATTAAAATATTAGAAAAGTGGAAATTAAGCGTCTAACGTGTTTAATAATAAGTGTTTATCGGTTATTGGTAGGTAAACAGACATGCTGAATTAGAGATAAAAGTGAGTGGGTCCAATATCATTGGTCGTAAAAAGTGGGTGGGTCTTGTCCGACCCACACACAATGGTTCCGACACCCATGATCATGACAGAATATGCTAAGCAATGACTGAAGATGGTTAGCTCATAAACTCCTCCTCTATCCCTTCAGAAGTGAATGCACTGCAGAGTTTAACTCCAACCCTAATCAAACTCACCTACCTGTCATTTTCTAATGATCCTGAAGACATTGATTAGCATGTTCAGGTGTGTTTGATTTGGGTTGGAGCTAAACTCTGCAGTGCATTGGCCCTCCAGGGTAAGATTTGAATAGCCCTGTTCTACATGTTGTCTCTCCATCATTGTCCGACTCCGGTTTGATCATAAAAGGCTGAACAGTTTCTGATATTTTCAGTGTGTCTGCTTCTGCAGAGCTGCTCACATGAGCTCTTGAAGCTCCGCCCTATTCACAAAAGGGGGCGGGGCACATGAACTCATTTGCATTTAAAGGGACACACACAAATGGTGCGTTTTTGCTCACCCTTTAAAAAGTGTCAATTTTAACATGCTATGAAAATGATCTGTGGGGTATTTTGAGGGGGACATCACAGACGTATTTTACATCTCACATCATAACATTAAAATTACATTAAAATTGGATAATACAAGACAAACACTGAAGAAAATTTTTTTTTTTGGAGTGCAACTAAGTACAGTAAAGCACAAACTGTTGTATTTAATGTAAAACAAGCTCATACTGGTGTCTGTGGTGAAGACACTGTAACCGAAATATCTGCACTTCTAAAGATGATTTCACTAAAGATTAGTGTGGTCTGACCTAAATGTGTCTTGTTTGCCAAACCCAAGCCAGTGTGCGCTGCTAGAGCTGGATTAACATGGGCTGAACGTGCCATATTTGACAAATGATAAAGCACTCATCATCATGTTCTGCCATGAGCGTTTCAGGCTGTGTTTGGGGTTTTCACAGAACCCATCTGTGATTGATGTGTCTTTCTCTTCTCGCCATATGGCCTCTAGCTGGTCACTACAAGAGTCCAAATATGTCCAGAGAGGGTTTAATCTTCTTGATTTTGACCACAATCACACACACACACACACACACTCTCTCTCTCTCACATACACACACACATACACACACATACACACACACTCTCACTCTCACACACACACTCTCACTCACACACACACGCATACATACATACACACTCTCTCTCACTCACAAACACATTCAAACTCTCACTCACTCACATACACACACACACACACTCTCACTCACACACACACACACACACACACACACACACACACACTCTCACACACACACACACACACACTTACACTCACTCACACACACACGCACTCTCACACACACATATACGCACATGCACACAGACAGACATACACACGCTCACACACACACACACACACACACACACACACACACTCTCACACATGTTAGGTTTTTGTGAATTGTGGGGACTTTCCATAGGCGTAATGCATTTTATACTGTACAAACTGTACAAGCTATCCCCCTACACTGCCCCTGCCCCTAAACCTACCCATCACACACACACACACACACACACACTGCCCCTGCCCCTAAACCTACCCATCACAGGAGACATGCTGCATTGTTACATTTTAAAAAAAACATAATTTAGTATGTTTATTAATCCATTTACATATCGGGGACCACTGGCTGGTGATCTCAGGTTTATATTACATCGTGGGGACATTTGGTCCCCACAATGTAATTTAAACAAGTACACACATACACATACATATACAAACACACTCTCACTCACTCACACACACATTCACACACTCACTCACGCTCTCTCTCACTCACACACACACACACACACACACACACACACACACACACACACACACACACACACACACACACACACACACACACTCTCTCTTTCACACACACACACACACACACACTCTCTCTTTCACACACACACACACACTCACTCTCTCACACACACACATACACACACACACACTCACACACACACACACACACACACACACACACTCTCACTCACACACACACACACACACACACATCCAACCTCTCACACACACACACACACATGTTTGTTTTTGTGAAATGTGGGGACATTCCATTGGCGTAATGCATTTTATACTGTACAAACCGTATTTTCTATCCCCCTACACTGCCCCTGCCCCTAAACCTACCCATCACACACACACACACACACACACACACACACACACACACTGCCCCTGCCCCTAAACCTACCCATCACAGGAGACTGCGCAGTTTACTTTCTGTGATAAAAACCTCATCCTGTGTGATTTATAAGCATTTTGAAAAGTGAGGACATGGGGAACGTCCTCATATTTCACCCTATTTTTGTAATACCTGTGTCATACCCATGTCATTATACACATTTGTGTCCTGATATTTCACAAAAACATGCCCACACATGCATACAGATACTCTCTCACACACACACACTTGCACACACATACTCGTAAGTACCAGCTGGGCAAGCAAAAACATGCAGGACATTAGTTCTTACAAACACACACACAAACATACACAGTCTTTTTGGTTGTCCATATGGTGTTTAACTCTAAAATAAATTTCATCCCTAGCCCAGATTTAGTGCAATATGTATAAATTGATGGTGCAGATCAACAATCAGCTTCTGCTCACACCAAACGATAACTACATTAGTGTCCACACCAGTGGATGATATCATTCTGTTTATTCTGAGCATGTGTCACTTTAAATACTCAAGACTGATTCTGATTGGCTGTCAATCAATCCATATTTATTTATAGAGCACATTTAAACACAACCAAGGTTGACCAAAGTGCTTTACAAGGTATAAAAGAAAACAGCAGTAAAACAAGGGACAGAAAAAAATATAAAAAAATAAGATAAAACATAAAAAATAAACCTCTCCTTGAACTGTCACCTTATCGTGGTGGAGAGGTTTGAGTATCCGAATGATCCTGGGAGCTATGTTGTCTGGGGCTATATGCCCCTGCTAGGGTCTCCCAAGGCAAACAGGTCCTTGACAGAGACGTCGCCCGGCATGGCGCTGCTGGCCCCCTGGAGCCTGGCCCGGGTTGGGGCTCAGCAGTGCCAGGTGGCCGGGCCTCCCGCCATGGGGCTCGGCCGGGCTTAGCCCAAGGAATAACGTGGGCCGTAAGGGGCCGGTGCATAGTGGATCGGGTGACAGTCAAAGGCAAGGCCCCCGACGACCCGATCTCTGGACACAGAATCTGGCTTTAGGCACGTGGAATGTCACCTCGTTGGCGGGGAAGGAGCCGGAGCTTGTGCGGGAGGTCGAGAGGTACCGACTAGAGATAGTCGGGCTCACCTCCACATACAGCTTGGACTTCGAGTCAAGGATAGGTCTCTCACTGTCGTGTGTGCCTACGGGCCGAACAGCAGTGCGGAGTACCCGGCCCTCTTGGAGTCTCTGGGAGGGGTGCTGGAAAGTGCTCCGACTGGAGACTCCATCGTTCTACTGGGGACTTCAACGCCCATGTGGGCATTGACAGTGACACCTGGAGGGGCGAGATTGGGAGGAACGGCCCCTGATCTGAACCCGAGTGATGTTCTGTTATTGGATTTCTGTGCTAGCCACGGTTTGTCCATAACGAACACCATGTTCAAGCATAAGGGTGTCCATCAGTGCACGTGGCACCAGGACACCCTAGACCGGAGGTCGATGATTGACTTTGTGGTCGTGTCATCAGACCTTCGGCCATATGTCTTGGACACTCGGGTGAAGAGAGGGGCGGAGCTGTCAACTGATCACCACCTGGTGGTGAGTTGGATCCTATGGCGGGGGAGGAGGCTGGACAGACTCGGCAGACCCAAACGCACAGTGAGGGTCTGTTGGGAACGTTTGGCCGAGCCCCCTGTCAGAGAGATCTTCAACTCCCACCTCCGGCGGAACTTCGACCGGATCCAGAGGGAGTCTGGAGATATTGAGTCAGAGTGGACCATGTTCTCCACCTCCATTGTCGATGCGGCTGTCCGGAGCTGTGGCCGTAAGGTCTCTGGTGCCTGTCGAGGCGGCAATCCCCGAACCCGGTGGTGGACACCGGAAGTAAGGGATGCCGTCAAGCTGAAGAAGGAGTCCTATCGGGCCTGGCTGGCTTGTGGGACTCCTGAGGCAGCTGATGGGTACCGGCAGTCCAAACGGACTGCAGCCCAGGTAGTCGTGGAGGCAAAAAATCGGCCTAGGAGGAGTTCGGTGAGGCCATGGAGAAAGAATATCGGTTGGCCTCGAAGAGATTCTGGCAAACCGTTCGACGCGCCAGGAGGAAGCAGTGCCCTACCAACACTGTTTACAGTGGAGATGGGCACCTGTTGACCTCAACTGGGGATATTGTCGGGCGGTGGAAGGAATACTTTGAGGATCTCCTCAATCCCAACGACATGTCTTCCAGTGAGGAAGCAGTGGCTGGGGACTCTGAGGTGGACTCGCCCATCACCCGGGCTGAAGTCATTGAGGTGGTTAAAAAGCTCCTTGGTGGCAAGTGGAGGAGTTCAGGTATCTTGGGGTCTTGTTCACGAGTGAGGGAATGATGGAACGAGAGATTAACAGACAGACCGGTGCATCTTCTGCAGTAATGCAGTCGATGTACCGGTCTGTCGTGGTAAAGAAGGAGCTGAGCTGTAAGGCATAGCTCTCGATTTACCATTCGTCGATCTACGTTCCTACTCTCACCTATGGTCATGAGCTGTGGGTCATGACTGAAAGGACAAGATCCCGGATACAGGCGGACAAAATGAGCTTTCTCCGCCACCCGCGCTCCCTTAGAGATAGGGTGAGAAGCTCGGTCACTCGGGAGGAGCTCAGAGTAGAGCCGTTGCTCCTCCACATCGAGAGAAGCCAGCTGAGGTGGTTTGGGCATCTATTTCGGATGCCTCCTGGACGCCTTCCCAGGGAGGTGTTCCAGGCATGTCCCACCGGGAGGAGGCCCCGGGGAAGACCTAGGACACGCTGGAGGGATTATGTCTCCCGGCTGGCCTGGGAACGCCTCAGGGTTCCCCGGAAGAGCTGGAGGAAGTGGCTAGGAGAGAAGTCTGGGCGT
>CM040927.1:41270034-41315034 GCA_023029165.1 Gobiocypris rarus | reverse complement strand
CTCTTCTGCTCACTAAAGCATTTATTTGAACAAAAATACGGTAAAAATTGTGAAATATTATTACAATTTAAAATAAAAAGTTTCTATGTGAATGTATTTTAAAATGTAATTTATGTAAATTAATAAAAAATTATACAGTAAAAATACAGTAAAATTGTGAAATAATATTACTATTTAAAATATTTTTTACGTAAATATATTTTAAAATGTAATTTAAAATACATTTTTAAAATTACAATAAATAATGTACAGTAAGTACAGTAAAATTGTGAATATCAGTGTAGATCAGCTGTTCTCTGTGTGAATATATAGTGCAGTGTAATTTATTCCTGTGATCAAAGCTGAAATTATCATCATTACACAAGGATTGGGACTTTTAATTTGGTACACCTGTCAGCAGGGAACATGTGTTTGAGGCCTTTAGTTCAGCTTCTCTTAAATAATACAATCACTGTATTTTTCTAAATGGATTTCCATGCATCTTTGTGAAATAATCGTGATTGATCATGTGACTCGACTGGAGGATTTGAGAGCGAGGGGAATGATAATAACTTGGTGAGATGTGTTTATCTGTTGACTGAAGGGAATGATGTGAGAGGTTTAGATTTGGACCGGTTTGATCTCAGGAATGGATGTGTGTTTGTTGTTAATGATGTGAGAAGCTCATCAACCAAGCATCTTATAATGGCGTATGAATTTGAGTGGCTCTTATTATTGAATCTTTCATTGTGAATCGTTGCTGATTCGTGATGGTTTCCTGTAGAAGCGCTCCCTGAAATCCCTCTCTTCCTCTGCTGTTGTGTGCTTTTGCTTGTGATTTACAGCTCTCGTCCCAAAGCACAGCAGTGCATGAGTGATGCTGAGCTGATTTCTGTTAGTTTAGTTTAATCGCTGGAATCACGGGTTTAGTTCCTCCTCATGTGGCCGTGAGTCAGATCTCTGTCTCCTGAAGCTCAGTCGGACTCGTGATTCGCCTTTAAAGAAGTAAAGAGTAAAACATCTCCCATGTTCTTTGAATTAGGCTCATCTATATTGGACCATTTCCTTCTACCTATAAAGTTTAAGTTTTTAATGCATCAATTCGGTCTTAAATATAAAGCTTCTTTATTGGCATTGAACACACACACACACACACACACACACACACACACACACACACACACACACAGAGTTTCTGACAGTCTCATGTTAATCTGGAGTATCTATAGAGTCGTGTTGATCCTTCATATCTCTGAAGAGTCTTTAGTTTAGCAGATTTATCAGCTCGTGGAGGCGTGCAGTGGGCGGAGCTAAAGAGACACACACACACACACACACATACACACACACACACTATACATTGGTGTTCACATTATACGATTGCCAATAAAACACACACATTTGCTGCAGTTTCAATGAAGCTCGCTGATGGACTGTGTGTGCTCGTCCAGGAGAAGTGCCCAAATAAGGAGTTCCGCCCCTTATGATGTCATACAGGGCCATCCAAAAAAAAAATCTCCCCGAAACTTGTTTGAATCCTGAAGGAGTGTGTTTGGCACAGAAATACTCTGTCATACATTACAACTTGTTTTTGGACATTGTGTCCATGTTTATCATGAGGATCATCTCTTCAACAGTGTCAATAAGGCAGAATGCAGGAAATGGCATTAGAAAAATGGTTCTTGTAAGAACTGATCACTGATCATCATTAAGGGAACCAGAAATGTTTCTCCTATGGCATCACTGCGATTAACCCTTTATTTTTAAGTGTATTTTCCCATTAAATGACCTGTAAATGCCTCATCGCGTGTTAAACTGCCGTCAGGTAGTGGCTGACCGATATATCAGCCGATATTTGTCATTTTTTAATTATCGCACTGGCCGATAATTGTGGAACTTTTATTTTGACAGGGCTGAGAATACAGCGCCAGATCCATAAGGGCACTCAATCTCCAGCTGTCAAAAGAAATTAGACAGAACTCTTAAAGAGAGAAACTGAATGGCATATAAATAAAATATTAAAGAGTTTACCATTATTAGTAATATAAAGACAAACGCTATATTGTTTTCTCATACACTAGTGGTCCAAAAGTTTGGAATAATTATGATTTTTAATATTTTTGACAAGAGTCTCTTCTGCTCATCAAGGCTGCATTAATTTGATAAAAAATACAGTAAAAATTGTTAAATATTATCCCAGTGTAGATCAGCTGTTCTCTGTGTGAATATATAGTGCTTCTGTTCATTATCTGATCATAACTCAGTATCAGTGTAATATTCCTCAGTGTAGATCAGCTGTTCTCTGTGTGAATATATAGTGCTTCTGTTCATTATCTGATCATAACTCCAGTATCAGTGTAATATTCCTCAGTGTAGATCAGCTGTTCTCTGTGTGAATATATAGCGCTTCTGTTCATTATCTGATCATAACTCCAGTATCAGTGTAATATTCCTCCAGTGTAGATCAGCTGTTCTCTGTGTGAATATATAGTGCTTCTGCTCATTATCTGATCATAACTCCAGTATCAGTGTAATATTCCTCCAGTGTAGATCAGCTGTTCTCTGTGTGAATATATACACTGTAAAAGGTTTTCAAGCAGTCCTCATCCAATTAATAATTTGTCGTTCAATTCAATTCAACATTATTTGTTTTATTCTTCAAGTAATATATTTTTCTTTCAAAACATTGTTAAATCTAAATATTTTTCATTAAGAGCTCAACTAAGAAATATTTGTTTTGACGAATGTAAAGTTTCAAGGTTACACGCAAGCGCGCATGCGCATTAAATACAGATCTCGACCAGTCATCAGACCGCGCTTTTCAAATCCACGATGGTAGATCCCTTCACTTTCCTGCAGACCTGCACCAGAGAAAATCAAGTTGCATCGCGAATAAACTCTGGTAAGTTTGACAGTAATTTATTATGTGCTGCTGTATTTAGTAGTCTGTTAATTGTATGCCAGACATTATGTAGCTCTACTGACTTTCTCTTCGTTTGAAAATGTTGGTGACAGGTAGCTCAACGTTAGTTTACATTAACGTTAGTTAACGTAAGTTACCATGTCGACGTTAATAAATGCCTTACCGATTGTAGGGAACATTAGTAAACAGTCATACAATTTTACAATGATAAAAATGTGAACGTTAAGCGCTGAACATAACTTATATCGAGTCAGCGCCATTTTGTATTCCCTCTGTCGAATGAGTCTCCAGTACGTTAGTGTTTTGAAGCTTAGGAAAATACTTACGAATTCAATTGATTATTTGATGACCTGTCATGTTATACATTTCATGAAGACTTGTTTCGTTGTGTACAGTGGTCATTTACATATGGCAACAACAAAATTGTGGCCAGTGAAAATGCTGTGGCTAGTAACTTTGGAAAACCAGTAACGTTAGCCACAGTGGCTGCGGAGCAAAAAAAATTAATGTCAAGCAAGATATATATAACATTTCACACACCCACACGACTGAACCAGTTGTATACATTTTTACTATCTTTGCAGGATACTGACACCGCTACAAAGAGGGAGATTGAACTGTAACATCTTATCCAAGATGTCCTGGTAAGGCAAGGTTACTTTAGAGATCTGTAAATGCTAGCTAAGGCTGTCCACTTAAAAATTAGCCACCAGACTATTTTCAGATGTACAGTATGTCTGAAAACAGTCTGAAGGCTAATTTCTAAAAAAAAATGCAGTTCCTTTTGAAAGTCTGATTCGCTGGTAAATTTGTGTGAATTAAAGGGGTGGTTTATTTATGATTGTACTTTTTTATTTTATTTAGTGTGTATTGTTGCTGTTTGAACATTAACCACATCTGAGACATTTAATTTTAAGATGGTGATAGTTAACCCAAAAATGAAAATTTATGTTTTTCTGCTTACCCCCAGGGCATCCAAGATGTAGGTGCGTTTGTTTCTTCAGTAGAATACAAATGAAGATTTTTAACTCCAACCGTTGTTCTGTGCCAGTCGATAATGCATGTCAATGGAGTGTAATTCTATGAGTGTAAAAAAACATACACAAACAACTTAATTTTAAACCCATGCTCATGATGACACATTGATGTCTTAAGACACTAAACGATCAGTTTGTGTGAGAAACTGAACCGTATTTATATAATTTTTTTTATACCTCAAATACAACACTATGTCCACAGCCGCGAGTGTGCCATCTCTTCCGCTGGGTGAGGTCAAAATACAGGATATGGTGTATCTCAATGGCATACAAGCAGGAAGTGATGTCTCGCCTGTATCTCTATGCCATATCGTACATTTGACCTCACTTACCGGAAGTCATCGCAGTGAACGCTGGTGTACATAGTGTTTGTATTTGAGGTAAAAATATATAAATACTTCTCACACAAGCCAATAGTTTGGTGTCTTAAGACATCAATCTGTCGCCATGAGCCGCAGGGTTTAAAATGAAATTGTTTGTGCATGTTTTTTTTTTTACACTCAATTACACTCCATTGACATGCATTATACGACTGACAGACTGCAACGGTTGAAGTTAAAAATCTTAACTTGTTTTCTACTGAAGAAACAAACACACCTACATTTTGGATGTCCTGGGGTAGAAAAACAAATATTCATTTTTGGGTGAACTGTTATAATACATATGACAAAAAATATTGTCTAAACTACGTTGCATATTCCTCAAAAGTTCTTGTGATGATATCACTAGTTAGTTGACAACATTTTATCGGAAATCATAGGCAATGATATTTTGCAGGTGCACATGATGCAACGCTGTCAGAGAGTGTCTATGAAAATGTGAAGAGGCACATGAATTTACACCATTATTTCAGTTCTGATTATCCAAAAAAAGACAGGTCAGGATAGAAGTTCATAGAAAGTTCAGTTAGAACCAAATTCAGATGTTTGTGTTTTTGATTATTTTGACTCCAGTCCAATTTTCCAAGTAAAAAAGAAAAGGTCTTTTTATTTTTTTGAGCTGGCTAATTAAATTCCTTTTGGGCTACCAAAATCTCAAGAGTGCTTACCCAAAGGGCTACTAGGGATTTTGAAATTTTGCAAGCCCTTTATGTATGCATGTTTGTATCCATGAGAATTTTTATAATAATTGTATTAAGACCCCTCCTATATTATTTTCCAGGTTTCGAGAAGGAAGGGGCTGAACAAATTCAAACAGGAAACCATAGCCATCTTAGTCATCAGAGATGCACAAGCTGTACCCATAGAAATTGGCATCATACTGAGGGACAAGAGGTTCTGAGCAATCTGGGACGTTCTAATTCCTGACTTTAACAATATTTGTTCTTACAGTTGATAACATTTGTAGCATCCTACAATACAGGGAGTGCAGAATTATTAGGCAAGTTGTATTTTTGAGGATTAATTTTATTATTGAACAACCACCATGTTCTCAATGAACACAAAACTCATTAATATCAAAGCTGAATATTTTTGTAGTTTATTAGGAAGTAGTTTTTAGTTTTAGCTATTTTAGGGGATATCTGTGTGTGCAGGTGACTATTACTGTGCATAATTATTAGGCAACTTAACAAAAAACAAATTTATACCCATTTCAATTATTTATTTTTACCAGTGAAACCAATATAACATCTCAACATTCACAAATATACATTTCTGACATTCAAAAACCAAACAAAAACAAATCAGTGACCAATATAGCCACCTTTCTTTGCAAGGACACTCAAAAGCCTGCCATCCATGGATTCTGTCAGTGTTTTGATCTGTTCACCAGCAACCACAGCCTCCCAGACACTGTTCAGAGAGGTGTACTGTTTTCCTCCTTGTAAATCGCACATTTGATGATGGACCACAGGTTCTCAATGGGGTTCAGATCAGGTGAACAAGGAGGCCATATCATTAGATTTTCTTCTTTTATACCCTTTCTTGCCAGCCACGCTGTGGAGTACTTGGACGTGTGATGGAGCATTGTCCTGCATGAAAATCATGTTTTTCTTGAAGGATGCAGACTTCTTCCTGTACCACTGCTTGAAGAAGGTGTCTTCCAGAAACTGGCAGTAGGACTGGGAGTTGAGCTTGACTCCATCCTCAACCCGAAAAGGCCCCACAAGCTCATCTTTGATGATACCAGCCCAAACCAGTACTCCACCTCCACCTTGCTGGCGCTCTGAGTCGGACTGGAGCTCTCTGCCCTTTACCAATCCAGCCACGGCCCATCCATCTGGCCCATCAAGACTCACTCTCATTTCATCAGTCCATAAAACCTTAGAAAAATCAGTCTTGAGATATTTCTTGGCCCAGTCTTGACGTTTCAGCTTGTGTGTCTTGTTCAGTGGTGGTGGACTTTCTGCCTTTCTTACCTTGGCCATGTCTCTGAGTATTGCACACAAGGTGTGCAATACTCAGTGATGTTGCAGCTCTGAAATATGGCCAAACTGGTGGCATCTTGGCAGCTGCACGCTTGACTTTTCTCAGTTCACGGGCAGATATTTTGCGCCTTGGTTTTTCCACACGCTTCTTGTAATTCTGTTGACTATTTTGAATGAAACGCTTGATTGTTCGATGATCACGCTTCAGAAGCTTGGCTATTTTAAGACTGCTGCATCCTCTGCAATATATCTCACTATTTTTGACTTTTCTGAGGCCTGTCAAGTCCTTCTTTTGACCCATTTTGCCAAAGGAAAGGAAGTTGCCTAATAATTATGCACACCTGATATAGGGTGTTGATGTCATTAGACCACACCCCTTCTCATTACAGAGATGCACATCACCTAATATGCTTAATTGGTAGTAGGCTTTCCAGCCTATACAGCTTGGAGTAAGACAACATGCATAACGAGGATGATGTGGTCAAAATACTCATTTGCCTAATAATTCTGCACTCCCTGTACAATGAGGATAGAGATCATGAGATGCTTTCTGCAGCTGCAGTTCTAATGCACTGCATTGTTCCCAATTTAAGGCTGTTTTCTAAGGGCAATGTTTGCCTAAATATCTGACCCTTAAATACTGAAATTGTGGATGTGGAAGGAAAAGTTAATAAATATAGATGTCTTGAAAATTGTGTTTTTGATTCATTTTAATGAGATTAAATGTTCCTTAATGGGAAACCATGTGTTATTAAATCTGTTTCTTTTTATTTGTTTAAATAATTTCTATAAACTAGTATTTAAAAAAAAAGAGAAATAATTGTTTAATTAAATCTATATCTTTTTGATTGGATAAAGCAAATAAATTCTAATACATATTTCTTAAATGAAAAACAACTGTTTAATTAAATCTATATCTTTTTGTTTAGATCAAAAATCTAATTTAAATTAATTTACTTTCTTCAACAAGATAATATACTTTGTGCCAAATTATATAAATTAGTTTACAAAGACATAGAAAATATTGTTTAGAGCAAGTTATTTATTTTTCATTGGCTCAAGTTATAAAATATAGATGTGAACCATTACCCTAAATTTTTTTAATTGGATGAATGAAAATCTTTTTTCAGTGTAGTGCTTCTGTTCATTATCTGATCATAACTCCAGTATCAGTGTAATATTCCTCCAGTGTAGATCAGCTTTTCTCTGTGTGAATATATAGTGCTTCTGCTCATTATCTGATCATAACTCCAGTATCAGTGTAATATTCCTCCAGTGTAGATCAGCTGTTCTCTGTGTGAATATATAGTGCTTCTGTTCATTATCTGATCATAACTCCAGTATCAGTGTAATATTCCTCAGTGTAGATCAGCTGTTCTCTGTGTGAATATATAGCGCTTCTGTTCATTATCTGATCATAACTCCAGTATCAGTGTAATATTCCTCAGTGTAGATCAGCTGTTCTCTGTGTGAATATATAGCGCTTCTGTTCATTATCTGATCATAACTCCAGTATCAGTGTAATATTCCTCCAGTGTAGATCAGCTGTTCTCTGTGTGAATATATGCTTCTGTTCATTATCTGATCATAACTCCAGTATCAGTGTAATATTCCTCAGTGTAGATCAGCTGTTCTCTGTGTGAATATATAGCGCTTCTGTTCATTATCTGATCATAACTCCAGTATCAGTGTAATATTCCTCCAGTGTAGATCAGCTGTTCTCTGTGTGAATATATAGTGCTTCTGTTCATTATCTGATCATAACTCCAGTATCAGTGTAATATTCCTCAGTGTAGATCAGCTGTTCTCTGTGTGAATATATAGCGCTTCTGTTCATTATCTGATCATAACTCCAGTATCAGTGTAATATTCCTCCAGTGTAGATCAGCTGTTCTCTGTGTGAATATATAGTGCTTCTGCTCATTATCTGATCATAACTCCAGTATCAGTGTAATATTCCTCCAGTGTAGATCAGCTGTTCTCTGTGTGAATATATAGTGCTTCTGTTCATTATCTGATCATAACTCCAGTATCAGTGTAATATTCCTCCAGTGTAGATCAGCTGTTCTCTGTGTGAATATATAGTGCTTCTGTTCATTATCTGATCATAACTCCAGTATCAGTGTAATATTCCTCCAGTGTAGATCAGCTGTTCTCTGTGTGAATATATAGTGCTTCTGTTCATTATCTGATCATAACTCCAGTATCAGTGTAATATTCCTCCAGTGTAGATCAGCTGTTCTCTGTGTGAATATATAGTGCTTCTGTTCATTATCTGATCATAACTCCAGTATCAGTGTAATATTCCTCCAGTGTAGATCAGCTGTTCTCTGTGTGAATATATAGTGCTTCTGTTCATTATCTGATCATAACTCCAGTATCAGTGTAATATTCCTCCAGTGTAGATCAGCTGTTCTCTGTGTGAATATATAGTGCTTCTGTTCATTATCTGATCATAACTCCAGTATCAGTGTAATATTCCTCCAGTGTAGATCAGCTGTTCTCTGTGTGAATATATAGTGCTTCTGTTCATTATCTGATCATAACTCCAGTATCAGTGTAATATTCCTCCAGTGTAGATCAGCTGTTCTCTGTGTGAATATATAGTGCTTCTGTTCATTATCTGATCATAACTCCAGTATCAGTGTAATATTCCTCCAGTGTAGATCAGCTGTTCTCTGTGTGAATATATAGTCTGTTCATTATCTGATCATAACTCCAGTATCAGTGTAATATTCCTCCAGTGTAGATCAGCTGTTCTCTGTGTGAATATATAGTGCTTCTGTTCATTATCTGATCATAACTCCAGTATCAGTGTAATATTCCTCCAGTGTAGATCAGCTGTTCTCTGTGTGAATATATAGCTTCTGTTCATTATCTGATCATAACTCCAGTATCAGTGTAATATTCCTCCAGTGTAGATCAGCTGTTCTCTGTGTGAATATATAGTGCTTCTGCTCATTATCTGATCATAACTCCAGTATCAGTGTAATATTCCTCAGTGTAGATCAGCTGTTCTCTGTGTGAATATATAGTGCTTCTGTTCATTATCTGATCATAACTCCAGTATCAGTGTAATATTCCTCCAGTGTAGATCAGCTGTTCTCTGTGTGAATATATAGCTTCTGTTCATTATCTGATCATAACTCCAGTATCAGTGTAATATTCCTCCAGTGTAGATCAGCTGTTCTCTGTGTGAATATATAGTGCTTCTGTTCATTATCTGATCATAACTCCAGTATCAGTGTAATATTCCTCAGTGTAGATCAGCTGTTCTCTGTGTGAATATATAGTGCTTCTGTTCATTATCTGATCATAACTCCAGTATCAGTGTAATATTCCTCAGTGTAGATCAGCTGTTCTCTGTGTGAATATATAGTGCTTCTGTTCATTATGTGATCATAACTCCAGTATCAGTGTAATATTCCTCAGTGTAGATCAGCTGTTCTCTGTGTGAATATATAGTGCTTCTGTTCATTATCTGATCATAACTCCAGTATCAGTGTAATATTCCTCCAGTGTAGATCAGCTGTTCTCTGTGTGAATATATAGTGCTTCTGTTCATTATCTGATCATAACTCCAGTATCAGTGTAATATTCCTCCAGTGTAGATCAGCTGTTCTCTGTGTGAATATATAGTGCTTCTGTTCATTATCTGATCATAACTCCAGTATCAGTGTAATATTCCTCCAGTGTAGATCAGCTGTTCTCTGTGTGAATATATAGCGCTTCTGTTCATTATCTGATCATAACTCCAGTATCAGTGTAATATTCCTCCAGTGTAGATCAGCTGTTCTCTGTGTGAATATATAGTGCTTCTGTTCATTATCTGATCATAACTCCAGTATCAGTGTAATATTCCTCCAGTGTAGATCAGCTGTTCTCTGTGTGAATATATAGCGCTTCTGTTCATTATCTGATCATAACTCCAGTATCAGTGTAATATTCCTCAGTGTAGATCAGCTGTTCTCTGTGTGAATATATAGCTTCTGCTCATTATCTGATCATAACTCCAGTATCAGTGTAATATTCCTCCAGTGTAGATCAGCTGTTCTCTGTGTGAATATATAGCGCTTCTGCTCATTATCTGATCATAACTCCAGTATCAGTGTAATATTCCTCAGTGTAGATCAGCTGTTCTCTGTGTGAATATATAGTGCTTCTGTTCATTATCTGATCATAACTCCAGTATCAGTGTAATATTCCTCCAGTGTAGATCAGCTGTTCTCTGTGAATATATAGTGCTTCTGTTCATTATCTGATCATAACTCCAGTATCAGTGTAATATTCCTCCAGTGTAGATCAGCTGTTCTCTGTGTGAATATATAGCGCTTCTGTTCATTATCTTATCATAACTCCAGTATCAGTGTAATATTCCTCCAGTGTAGATCAGCTGTTCTCTGTGTGAATATATAGCGCTTCTGTTCATTATCTGATCATAACTCCAGTATCAGTGTAATATTCCTCAGTGTAGATCAGCTGTTCTCTGTGTGAATATATAGTGCTTCTGTTCATTATCTGATCATAACTCCAGTATCAGTGTAATATTCCTCCAGTGTAGATCAGCTGTTCTCTGTGTGAATATATAGTGCAGTGTGATTTATTCCTGTGATCAAAGCTGAATTTATCATCATTACTCCAGTCTTCAGTGTCACATGATCCTTCACTAATCATTATCTTATGAGGATCTGATGATCAACACACATTTATGATTGTGTTGATAATAGTTCATATTCTTGTGGAAACAAGAATATGATGATTTTTCAGGATTCTTTGATGAACATAAAGATCAGAAGAACAGCATTTATTTGGAATAGAACACTATATATGCCTTACCTGTCACTTTTGAACAATTGAATGCGTTGTAAAATTACAGTTGACTATATATTCACATAGAAAACAGCTGATTTACATTGGAGTAATATTTCACAATTTTTACTGTATTTTTGAACAAATGATGGTGAGCAGAAGAGACTCTTTCAGAAGCGTTAAAAATCTGGGTGTGGGCTTGTAAACCTTCACACCTTGACAACTAACAGATGCGTTAGACCTTCTCACACACTCTCAAGATCTGAAGCGAGTGTGTGTGTGTTGTCGTCTGTGTGTGTTTGCACAATGTTGGCCGTGTGTGTGAGGCGACACTGGAAGCATGAATGATGTATTAGCTGGAAGCCGCTCTAATGAATCTGTCAATGTAGGGATGGAAACGTTTGTATGGCTCCTTTGTATCAATCAGACACACTCTCTCCTGGGAAATCGATCGGCAAAGCCTGCTTTACAAGCCCCGGGGTCGGGAACACTGATCTTGGCCTTGTTTGTATTGAAAGCGAGACAAGGAGAGGAGGATTGTGGGATTGAGGACGCTCGGGTTAAACTATGAGCCGTTGACTTCATAACACACTCATAACGGAGGCGAGATGATGTGGGCTTCGTTTAAAAAGCGTCAGATGATGTTTGGATGATAATCAAACGTATTAAACGGTTCTTGTGTTCTCTCTGGATCACAGATCAAATGCTGTAACATTTATTGAATAAAGAAGCATTATAGCAGTAATGGACGAGAGCCGTGTTATATTGTGAATATAGTGAGAGAAAATGCTTGTCATGTCAAACTACTTTATTTAAGAGTTATGAATTCATTAATTTAGCATCTTTATAAATCATGCACTGCAAGAACAATTAACCTCAACTTAAAAACCTATATTCATGCCTTAAATTGTATTTAATATTTAAATAAATTAATGACACATTCACATGTTCATGGTTCATGGTTCAATAATAAAAAAAATGAATGTGAATGTGAATATGAATAATAATTCAATTATTCAATGACATTCACATGTTCACGGTTCTCTGATGTAATAATATTAATAATAATGATAATAATTCTATAAATAAATGACATTCACATGTTCACGGTTCTCTGATGTAATAATATTAATAATGATATTAATAATAATTCTATAAATAAATGACATTCACATGTTCACGGTTCTCTGATGTCAATAATATTAATAATAATGATAATAATTCTATAAATAAATGACATTCACATGTTCACGGTTCTCTGATGTCAATAATAATGATAATAATGATGATAATTCTATAAATAAATGACATTCACATGTTCACGGTTCTCTGATGTCAATAATAATGATAATAATTCTATAATTAAATTACATTCACGTGTTCAAGGTTCTCTGATGTCAATAATAATAATAATAATGATAATAATTCTATAAATAAATGACATTCACATGTTCACGGTTCTTTGATGTCAATAATAATGATAATAATTCTATAAATAAATGACATTCACATGTTCACGGTTCTCTGATGTCAATAATATTAATAATAATTCTATAATTAAATTACATTCACATGTTCAAGGTTCTCTGATGTCAATATTAATAATAATAATAATAATAATTCTATAAATAAATGACATTCACATGTTCACGGTTCTCTGATTTCAATAATAATAGTAATAATCAGAAGAATTCAAAAATCATAACACAATAATTATTATAATTATTATCTTTTTAATTATATTAGTAGAATTATTTTGTTTTGAATTTGACTAATTATATAAAAAAATATTACTGTTGTAATTGTACTGTAATATATAAAAAAGTGATCATTATACTTATGATGTGAAACAGGCAGCACTATACTGTTATTTTACACTAAGCTTATCGCGATTATTGTGCAGCCAAATGTATTTTCTCTTATTTAACATTCAATATTAGCTTTTCGTCAACTCACGAACCCTCAGCTAATCTAATGTAAAAACATACAGTATGCTGCCATGACTTGCTGATCATATAATGTGTCACAGTGTTTATGAATATAAGTATGGACAGAGTTGTGATGGGTTTTATTGGTGGAATGTAATGTTGCTGTGTGTGAAGGTCTCTGGCATGTGAGTGACGTGAGCTGATGGAGAAGAGATGAAGGTCGAGAGATAAAGAGCACTGATGACAGAAACATTCCCTCACCTTAATCCAGCGCTCAAGGGCACGCGTCGCCTCAAACCGCATGACAATGCCTTTAACAAGCTGCACAAAACTGCATTGATCTAATGCCACTATCATTTATGGCTGTTTTATATTTTTCATTCCTCTTCTGTTCTGAGTGCCATTGATTTGTTGTGGAGTGAGGGGGACTGGAATATGTGTTTATTTACTGGTATTTTACATTGATTTCTGGATGTAATAACACAATGTGATTTGTACACAGTTTTTTTTTTCTTCTTTCAACAATCCAATTTTGATCTAGTGTGACTTATTCTCCGGAAAATACGGTACCCGTTTGGTGAAAAGTTCCTAATAGTTGCCGATGGAGCAATTTTAGAAACGCTCCCCAAAATCCCTCTTTCTCAACACTTCCAGAAGAAACGCCATTAAATCTCATAAATAAATTTAATCTAAACTGCAAATGATCGTTTTTAATGTAAATCAATGCAAACTGAGTAACAGGACTAGTGAGGATCTCTCTTATAGTTATATATAGAGATACATAGAGTTATATAGAGAGTTATAGAGATACATAGAGTTATATAGAAATACATAGAGTTATATAGAGTTATAGAGATACATAAAGTTATATAGAGATAGAAATACATAGAGTTATATAGATACATAGTTATATAGAAACATAGAGTTATATAGAGAGTTATAGAGATACATAGAGTTATATAGAGAGTTATAGAGATACATAGAGTTATATAGAGAGTTATAGAGATACAGTAGAGTTATATAGAGAGTTATAGAGATACATAGAGTTATATAGAGAGTTATAGAGATACATAGAGATATATAGAGTTACATAGAGATACATAGTTATATAGAGAGTTATAGAGATACATAGAGTTATATAGAGTTATAGAGATAGAGTTATATAGAGATTAAAGAGATATAGTAGAGTTATATAGAGAGTTATAGAGATACATAGAGATATATAGAGATTTATAGAGATACATAGTTATATAGAGAAACATAGAGTTATATATAGAGTTATAGAGATACATAGAGTTATATAGAGAGTAATAGAGATACCGTAGAGTTATATAGAGTTATAGAGATACATAGAGTTATATAGAGAGTTATAGAGATACATAGAGTTATATAGAGAGTTATAGAGATACATAGAGTTATAGAATTATAGAGATACATAGAGTTATATAGAGAGTTATAGAGATACATAGAGTTATATATAGAGTTATAGAGATACATAGAGTTATATAGAGAGCTATATAGAGATACATAGAGTTATATAGAGATACATAGAGTTATATAGAAATACATAGAGTTATATAGAGAGTTATAGAGATACATTGAGTTATATAGAGATATATAGATATACATAGAGTTATAGAGATACATAGAGTTATATAGAGAGTTATAGAGATACATAGAGATAGTTATTTAGAGATACATAGAGTTATATAGAGAGTTATAGAGATACATAGAGATAGTTATTTAGAGATACATAGAGTTATATAGAGAGTTATAGAGATACATAGAGATAGTTATATAGAGATACATAGAATTACAGTATATAGAGAGTTATAGAGATACATAGAGATATGTAGAGTTATATAGAGATACATAGAGTTATAAAAATATACATGAAGTTATAGAGATAAATAGTTATATAAAGAGTTATAGAGATACGTAGAGTTATATAGAGATACGTAGAGTTATAAAGAGATACAGAGTTATATAGAGAGTAATAGAGATACATAGAGTTATGTAGAGAGTTATCGAGATACATAGTTATATAGGGATACATAGAGTTATAAAGAGTTATAGAGATACATAGAGTTATATAGAGATACGTAGAGTTATAAAGAGATACAGAGTTATATAGAGAGTAATAGAGATACATAGAGTTATGTAGAGAGTTATCGAGATACATAGTTATATAGGGATACATAGAGTTATAAAGAGTTATAGAGATACGTAGAGTTATATGGTAAATGGTAAATGGACTGCATTTATATAACAGACCAATGGCCATCCAAAGCGCTTTACATATTGCCTCACATTCACCCATTCACTCACTCATTCATACACCGACGGCGGTGTCAGCCAAGTAAGGAACCACTGAGCCACTGCCACCCCAGTTATATAGAGATACATAGAGTTATATAGAGTTTCCCTCAGAGCTGCAGAACACAAACTCATCTGACCTTGTTTGCTTCCACATAAACCTGACAGTAAGTTTAAGATCAGTTTTAAACCCTGCCGAAATGAAAAGTTGAGAAACGTTCACCAAGTCAAACATGATTAGCTTTGCTCATTTTTAGATCCTGTGAATGATTTGAGTCAAACTTAATGCATGACACGAGTTAGCATGAAAGCGCTGCATCAGTGGAATAATATCAGTGGAGTTTCCTCTGCTGTTTCAGTCTCAGACAGAAGTGCTTCTTTCATGTCAGTGCAAATGAAATCGATTTCTCTACGACACAAAGGCTGATCACCAAGACATATTTGTGCAGTTTTGAATTCTAGTTTTTCTGTTTGAACGATTTGTCGGAAGTGGGACTTTTATTTTGACAGTGCTCAGAAAGCTCCCATCTTCATTCGTTTACTCTGTTTAACAGTTCTGTCTTATAAACTATGGATTTCAAACCGTTGCACTATGTCCAGTTGGCCGCTATGCTGTATTCATGTCACATTCACCATGGACTGTATGTAAAATGAGCACTGCTTTGATTACACTAACAGATTATTTAGTGTTGAGTAACAAATATACTATAGTAGGACTGCAGAATCATGAAGTTGCTATAAAGTCTGTTTATTTCACATATAATTGTTTTCAAATTATATCTAATTTAAGAAAATATGTCAAATAAATATTTTGATCAGTAAGATTTTTCACTTGTTTAGAAGTCACCAAGGCTTTGTTTATTTTATTTTATTTTATTGTGTGTGTGTGTGTGTGTGTGTGTGTGTGTGTGTGTGTGTGTGTGTGTGTGTGTGTGTGTGTGTGTGTGTGTGTGTGTGTGTGTGTGTGTGTGTGTGTGTGTGTGTGTGTGTGTGTGTGTGTGTGTGTGTGTGGGTGGACTGGTAATCCCCTACGGTATGGGGACAAAATGTCCCCACAAAGATGGCAATATCAAATTTTTGTCCTTGTGGGGACATTTTTGGTCCCCATGAGAAAACATCTTATAAATCACACTAAGTGATGTTTTTGAAAAAGTAAAAATGCAGCATGTCTCCTGTGATGGGTAGGTTTAGGGGCAGGGGCAGTGTAGGGGATAGAAAATACGGTTTGTACAGTATAAAATGCATTACGCCTATGGAATGTCCCCATAAAACATGGAAACACAACGTGTGTGTGTGTGTGTGTGTGTGTGTGTGTGTGTGTGTGTGTGTGTGTGTGTGTGTGTGTGTGTGTGTGTGTGTGTGTGTGTGTGTGTGTGTGTGTGTGCGTTTAGGGGCAGCAGTGTAGGGGATAGACAATCGGTTTGTACAGTATAAAATGCATTACATGACAGCCGTTGTGTGTGTGTGTGTGTGTGTGTGTGTGTGTGTGTGTGTGTGTGTGTGTGTGTGTGTGTGTGTGTGTGTGTGTGTGTGTGTGATGGGTAGGTTTAGGGGCAGGGGCAGTGTAGGGGGATAGAAAATACGGTTTGTACAGTATAAAATGCATTACGCCTATGGAATGTCCCCCATAAAACATGGAAACACAACGTGTGTGTGTGTGTGTGTGTGTGTGTGTGTGTGTGTGTGTGTGTGTGTGTGTGTGTGTGTGTGGGCATATCAGGACACAAATGTGTATAATGACATGGGTATGACACAGGTATTACAAAAGAGGTGAAATATGAGGACGTTCCCCATGTCCTCACTTTTCAAAATGCTTATAAATCACACAGGATGAGGTTTTATCACAGAAAGTAAACTGTGCAGTCTCCTGTGATGGGTAGTGTGTGTGTGTGTGTGTGTGTGTGTGTGTGTGTGTGTGTGTGTGTGTGTGTGTGTGTGTGTGTGTGTGTGTGTGTGTGTGTGTGTGTGTGTGTGTGTGTGTGTGTGTGTGTGTGTGTGTGTGTGTGTGTGTGTGTGTGTGTGTGTGTGTGTGTGTGTGTGTGTGTGTGTGTGTGTGTGTGTGGACTGGTAATCCCTACGTTATGGGGACAAAATGTCCCCACAAAGATGGCAATATCCAAAATCCTTGTCCTTGTGGGGACATTTTTGGTCCCCATGAGAAAACATCTTATAAATCACACTAAGTGATGTTTTTGAAAATGTAAAAATGCAGCATGTCTCCTGTGATGGGTAGGTTTAGGGGCAGTGTGGTGTGTGTGTGTGTGTGTGTGTGTGTGTGTGTGTGTGTGTGTGTGTGTGTGTGTGTGTGTGTGTGTGTGTGTGATGGGTAGGTTTAGGGACAGGGGCAGTGTAGGGGATAGAAAATACGGTTTTATGCGGTATAAAAACCATTACGCCTATGGAATGTCCCCACATTTCACAAAAACAAACATGTGTGTGTGTGTGTGTGTGTGTGTGTGTGTGTGTGTGTGTGTGTGTGTGTGTGTGTGTGTGTGTGTGTGCGTGTGTGTGTGTGTGTGATGGGTAGGTTTAGGGGAGGCAGTGTAGGGGATAGAAAATACGGTTTGTACGGTATAAAAACCATTACGCCTATGGAATGTCCCACATTTCACAAAAACAAACATGTGTGTGTGTGTGTGTGTGTGTGTGTGTGTGTGTGTGTGTGTGTGTGTGTGTGTGTGTGTGTGTGTGTGTGTGTGTGTGTGTGTGTGTGTGTGTGTGTGTGTGTGTGTGTGTGTGTGCGTGCGTGCTTAATATAGACAATCAAAAAAAATGTACGTCGGTCAACCACTGCTTTACATGACAGCGTATTTCATTTTCAGCTGGACAGACATGTTGTTTGTTTTGATTGTGATGAAAAGCCTGTGAGATGATTGCTCATGTGTCTCTGTATTCAGATGATGCACTCAGTGTCGTCTGGTTTGGTCTGGTTTTGTCTGGTTTCGTGCTCCACTGCGGTCCGGCCCAGTTGTGTCAGCCTCTGTAATGTGCCTCAACTGCTCTCGGACACAAACAGCAGCGTTATCTGTGTGGATGCATTAGAGCCCACCAGGAGGGGCATCTCCGTCTGTGCATCACTCTTTACTCTTAGGAGGATTCTGATGAATCTCAGATCAAAGTGCATGACAAAATAAAGTTATTGTCTCCTAAAAGAAAGAAGCGATTCTGAACTGCTAAAACGAGTTGTCAGTAATTCCAGTCTTCTGTAATGTGAATAGTAAAGTGAATAACACTGATGATCTCTTCATCACGGCTCCTGTTAGTGGGTGGGATATATTAGGCAGAAAGTGAACATTTTGTCCTCAAAGTTGATGTGTTAGAAGCAGGAAAAATGGGCAAGCGTAAGGATTTGAGCGAGTTTGACAAGGGCCAAATTGTGATGGCTGGGACGACTGGGTCAGAGCATCTCCAAAACTGCAGCTCTTGTGGGGTGTTCCCGGTCTGCAGTGGTCAGGATCTATCAAAAGTGCTCCAAGGAAGGAACAGTGGAGAACCGGCCACAGGGTCATGGGGCGGCCCAGGCTCATTGATGCACGTGTGGAGCGAAGGCTGGCCCGTGTGGCCTGATCAAACAGGCGAGCTACTGGAGCTCAAACTGCTCAGAAGTTAATGCTGGTTCTGATAGAAAGGGTCAGAATACACAGAGCATCGCAGTTTGTTGCGTATGGGGCGGCATAGCCGCTGACCAGTCAGGGTGCCCATGCTGACCCCGCCGAAAGCACCAACAGTGGCACGTGAGCATCAGAACTGGACCTCGGAGCAATGGGAGAAGGTGGCCTGGTCTGAGGATCACGTGTTCTTTTACATCACGTGGATGGCCGGGTGTGTGTGCGTGGCTTACCTGGGGAACACATGGCCCCAGGATGCACTATGGGAAGAAGGCGAGCCGGCGGAGGCAGTGTGATGCTTTGACAAGTCAGGGCTCTTTGCCAGCAACACAATATTAGGAATGTGGTCATAATGTTATGCCTGATTGGTGTATCTACGTAGGTTTGTAGCTAATTTGCATAATTGCGCCCGCTGCTCTCCATTGGCTGATTGATACGGTAAAACCCACGCCATTGTTAATGTTCGTATCACAGTGTGTCAAGAGCTGAGATTCTGATATGATAATGAGCATTTGCTTTCTGACCAATCAGAGCAGAGCAGCTCTCAGAGAGGCGGGGTTTAGAGAGACTGAATCTTCTAATGAAGCGTTTCAGACTCTGAGAGAAAAGAGCTGATGCTGCAGTGGAGATTATGAGAGAATTACAGTGTTTTTGACCTTGGATGCATGAGAAACTATTGTAGGAGACGCCAAAACAACATAAGGCAGTTCTGGCCAAGAATTTTTATTTCATTCATTCAGTGAAAAAAGAAATTCAGAATAAAATGTGCTGGTAAATCATGCGTCAGTGCAGTAATTAGAGTCGGTTTTGATTTCATTTTGACATTAGTTGTGCATTTGCATTAGAGGAACTTCTGCGGTTCGTTCGACGTGATTCACTGATGAAACTCATCGAGACTCTCGGGGCTTTTGGACGTGCCAAAGAAAATATCGACATCTCAGGAAAACAATAAGCAGATTTCAGATCCAATAACATGTTGGGACTCTGATGAGCTTTCTTGTGTTCACATGAAAGAGAAGTCAGGCAGTTTCAACAACGCAATAAATAATTGACTGCCATTAGAGTCGAAGCGCTGAAGAAACGCCACGTCTCATCAGAAGCGTGACACGCTGAGATATGGAGACTTTGATTCTGATGGAGACGCAATACACACATCCTCTCACACACACACACATACACACACACACACACCAGCGCTAACCATCATCATGCTGTGTGTTACACACCATCATACACTCTCTCTATCAGTGTATCAGTGAGATACTGTGAAAGCGTTTATTAATATTTTAATTTAGTTGTTTTTATATTTTCATTTTCATTTGAGTAAGTCATTTTATTGGTTAGTTTTTAAATGCTTATTATATACATTTTAGATTTAGCAATTGTACTTCCTGTTTTCATTTTAATTCAAGTTTAAAGTAATCTTTATTAGCTTTTTAAAATATGTCTATATAGTTTTGATGGGACAGTATAGAATCTGATGCATGATGGGACAGTATAGAATCTGATGCATGATGGGACAGTATAGAATCTGATGCATGATGGGACAGTATAGAATCTAATGCATGATGGGACAGTATAGAATCTGATGCATGATGGGACAGTATAGAATCTGATGCATGATGGGACAGTATAGGATCTGATGCATGATGGGACGGTATAGAATCTGATGCATGATGGGACGGTATAGAATCTGATGCATGATGGGACAGTATAGAATCTGATGCATGATGGGACAGTATAGAATCTGATGCATGATGGGACAGTATAGAATCTGATGCATGATGGGACAGTATAGAATCTGATGCATGATGGGACAGTATAGAATCTGATGCATGATGGGACAATATAGGATCTGATGCATGATGGGACAGTATAGGATCAGATGCATGATGGGACAGTATAGAATCTGATGCATGATGGGACAGTATAGAATCTGATGCAGGATGGGACAGTATAGAATCTGATGCATGATGGGACAGTATAGGATCTGATGCATGATGGGACAGTATAGATCAGATGCATGATGGGACACTATAGAATCTTATGCATGATGGGACAGTATAGAATCTGATGCGATGGGACAGTATAGGATCTGATGCATGATGGGACGGTATAGAATCTGATGCATGATGGGACAGTATAGAATCTGATGCATGATGGGACAGTACAGGATCTGATGCATGATGGGACAGTATAGAATCAGATGCATGATGGGACAGTATAGGATCTGAAGCATGATGGGACAGTATAGAATCTGATGCATGATGGGACAGTATAGAATCTGATGCATGATGGGACAGTATAGGATCTGATGCATGATGGGACAGTATAGGATCTGATGCATGATGGGACAGTATAGAATCTGATGCATGATGGGACAGTATAGGATCAGATGCATGATGGGACAGTATAGAATCTGATGCAAGATGGGACAGTATAGAATTTGATGCATGATGGGACAAAATAGGATCTGATGCATGATGGGACAGTATAGAATCTGATGCATGATGGGACAGAATAGGATCTGATGCATGATGGGACAGTATAGAATCTGATGCATGATGGGACAGTATAGGATCTGATGTATGATGGGACAGTATAGAATCTGATGCATGATGGGACAGTATATGATCTGATGCATGATGGGACAGTATAGAATCTGATGCATGATTGGACAGTATAGAATCTGATGCATGATGGGACAGTATAGGATCTGATGCATGATGGGACAGTATAGAATCTGATGCATGATGGGACAGTATAGAATCTGATGCATGATGGGACAGTATAGAATCTAATGCATGATGGGACAGTATAGAATCTGATGCATGATGGGACAGTATAGAATCTGATGCATGATGGGACAGTATAGAATCTGATGCATGATGGGACAGTATAGGATCTGATACATGATGGGACTGAATAGGACCTGATACATGATGGGACAGTATAGAATCAGATGCATGATGGGACAGTATAGAATCTGATGCATGATGGGACAGAATAGGATCAGATGCATGATGGGACAGTATAGAATCTGATGCATGATGGGACAATATAGAATCTGATGCATGATGGGACAGTATAGAATCTGATGCATGATGGGACAGTATAGGATCTGATACATGATGGGACTGAATAGGACCTGATACATGATGGGACTGAATAGGACCTGATACATGATGGGACAGTATAGAATCTGATGCATGATGGGACAGTATAGGATCTGATGCATGATGGGACTGAATAGGACCTGATACATGATGTGACTGAATAGGATCTGATGTATGATGGGACAGTATAGAATCTGATGCATGATGGGACAGTATAGAATCTGATGCATGATGGGACAGTATAGAATCTAATGCATGATGGGACAGAATAGAATCTGATGCGTGATGGGACAGAATAGGATCAGATGCATGATGGGACAGTATAGAATCAGATGCATGATGGGACAGTATAGAATCAGATGCATGATGGGACAGTATAGGATCTGAAGCATGATGGGACAGTATAGAATCTGATGCAAGATGGGACAGTATAGAATCTGATGCATGATGGGACAGAATAGGATCTGATGCATGATGGGACAGTATAGGACCTGATGCATGATGGGACAGAATAGGATCAGATGCATGATGGGACAGTATAGAATCAGATGCATGATGGGACAGTATAGAATTAGATGCATGATGGGACAGTATAGGACCTGATGCATGATGGGACAGTATAGGATCTGATGCATGATGGGACAGTATAGAATCAGATGCATGATGGGACAGTATAGGATCTGATGCATGATGGGACAGTATAGAATTAGATGCATGATGGGACAGTATAGAATCTGATGCATGAGGGGACAGTATAGGACCTGATGCATGATGGGACAGTATAGGATCTGATGCAGGATGGGACAGTATAGAATCAGATGCATGATGGGACAGTATAGGATCTGATGCATGATGGGACAGTATAGAATCTGATGCATGATGGGATAGTATAGGATCTGATGCATGATGGGACAGAATAGAATCTGATGCATGATGGGACAGTATAGGATCTGATGCATGATGGGACAGTATAGAATCTGATGCATGATGAGACAGTATAGGACCTGATGCATGATGGGACAGTATAAGACTGTGGATGTTGTCGGTTCAGATGATCAGCTTGTTTGTAATGGATCATAATACTCCTGCTCAAAAGCCTGTTGATCATATTTGATATCATGAAAATGATATATGGATAATCAAGCAAACCGAAGCCGTTAGAGGGTTCATTGAGTAGTTGTGCACAGTCTACTATAGATGACTCATAGTAAGCGTTCGTGAAGATCTTGATGTGAAAGGCTCTCGTGTTGAATGATGAAACTCTTCTGCTTTCATCACGTCTGGCTCTGAACGGGGAATATGAATCATAAAAGCAGATGAAAGCACTGGTATCTGTGGGAAATTGATGACAGAAAAGACTTCTTTAAATAAACCGAGAGGTTCATCCATCCTGTTACACGGCCAGGTTTTTATGGGCTCCATCTCTCATGCCGTGTCCTTTTTTTAGTCCTCTAATGATAAGCGGGAGTAATTTGAGTTCAGATCTTCCCTTTGAAACCCAGTAAAGTGAACACAGGGATGCAGGAAAAAGCCTGGAGTCGCTCGGGAACGCCTGGAGCCGCTTCCAGTAGTTTCATGGTTTAACCTTCTGAAAATGAAGAAATTAAGATGGCTATAATTTTTTTATTGTAATTTACAGTTGTAATAATCATAAATACTTGATTTTTTAATTTACAATAATATGACAATATTAATATTTTTTATTTTGTATTTAGTAATTTTTATTTTTTTATTTAGTGTACTAATGATAACAATAATAAAAACAAAATATGTATTATTCATTGTCATTGATTATTCAAAGTCATTGATCTATAAAACTTTTTAAAATCATATTTTAAATCATAATCACAATTCATTTTTATCAGCAAAATCCCAATACACTTTTTTCAACCATAAATATTAGTATTGTAATTTTACAGTTGAAATGTAAAAAATAATAATTTCTATTTTTTTTCAGTGAAATTATACAATAGTATATTTATATTTTTATATTTTATTAATGAATAATAATAATAATAATAATAATAATAATAAAAGTCATACATTTTATTATTTATACATTTTAGCTATAATAACTTTATTTTAATAATGGAATGTTATCATATTTATTAAGCAATAATAATAATAAAAACAATATAATAACAACAACAACAACAATAATAATTATAAGTATTAAGTATTATTATTATTAAATCACTTTTCAAATCATAATTGCATTTTTATCAGCAAAATCACAATACATTTTTAACCATAAATATTAGTATGGTAATTTTATGGTTGTAATGTAAATGTTATTTTATAAATTTTTCAGTGAAATATTGTAATGTATTTTAATATTTATATACTTATATTATTACTTTTATTAATTATTATTATTATAATGATTTAGTCATATTGATATAAAATAATATTTTTTGACAAAAAATTTGGAACCTGGGATGTTTTTTAATAATTTTTTTAATCTGTCACAATTTTTGTCTCAAAATGTGCAATTATATTTTCAGCCATAAATATTGGTATTGTAATATAATAATATTGCACATAGTACTATTAATATTTAGTTATTAGTTAATATTAGTTTTTTATTTATTTAGTAATCACATTTTTAAATCACATTTGAATCATTTTCACATTTTGTTTTTTTACCCAAATCGTGCAGCTTTACCACGCAGATACTATGGTATAAATCATTTAATAAAGTTTTACAGCATATCGTTCTGTGATTATTTAGACTTTTTCATGTTGTGCCATGGTGAATAGAGTAGCAATGGCGTTCTTCAAATACCTCGGTACGCCACACAGTGCAGCGTGAAGTAAATGATATGGTTTAGAGTCAGTGCAGCGATTCACATTCACATCTTCAAAGAATGTAAAGATGTAATTTTCTAATATTCTGTGTGCAATCTCCTCTTTAGTCCAAACAGTGCAATGGTAGAGCGGCCAGTTGGCATGACAACAGTTGTTCTTATCTTTCTCTGATTAATGCAACATGAATTCTCAAAGTGCATAAAAAAACAGAAGCGAGTTTGTGAATGAGTCTCTTTCATTTGGCCGTGAGGCTGCTTCATGTTTCTAAACCCATGATGCTTCACTTCAGGATAAACACACATGAACTAATGAAGCGGCTAATAAAGATCCAGGAATGAGTCACATGCTTTATAGAATACAGGCATAACATTATGATCTAATATTGTGTTGCTGATCTTTCGATGCATGGACTCCACTGACCCCTGAAGGTGTGCTGTGGGATCTGGCACCAAGATGTTAGCAGCAGATCCTTTAAGTCCTGTAAGTTTCGAGGGTGGGCCTCCATGGATCGGACTTGTTTGTTCAGCACATCCCACAGATGCTCGATTGGATTGAGATCTGGGGAATTTGGAGGCAAAGTCAACGCCTCAAACTCATTGTTGTGCTCCTCAAACCATTCCTGAAGCATTTGTGCTTTGTGTCAGGAGCATTATCCTGCTGGAAGAGCCACAGCCACCAGGGAATACCGTTTCCATGAAAGGGTGACACCTTTCTTGAGCAGTTTGAGCTCCAGTAGCTCGTCTGTTTGATCGACCACACGGGCCAGCCTTCGCTCCACACGTGCATCAATGAGCCTGGGCCGCATGACCCTGTGGCCGGTTCTCCACTGTTCCTTCCTTGGAGCACTTTTGATAGATCCTGACCACTGCAGACCGGGAACACCCCACAAGAGCTGCAGTTTTGGAGATGCTCTGACCCAGTCGTCTAGCCATCACAATCTGGCCCTTGTCAAACTCACTCAAATCCTTACGCTTGCCCATTTTTCCTGCTTCTAACACATCAACTCTGAGGACAAAATGTTCACTTGCTGCCGAATATATCCCACCCACTAACAGGAGCCGTGATGAAGAGGTCAGTGTTATTTACCTCACCGGTCATAATGTTATGCCTGATCGGTGTATTTCAACGCTTGTTTTCTCTGGCAGTGTTTGTGCATCATAAACGTCTAGTTCAGCGCTTGAATAATGTCTGTGTCCTCCAAACTATAATTCAGTCCCATTGTATTTTGTGATCAGTTTTCTTTTGATCGAGCACCCTAATATTTCAAGATGAACACTTTCAGGACTGAAGCAGGTTCACTTGATTATCCAGACTTCATGTTTGACTATCAAATATGATCATCAGGCTTTTGAGGAAGGTTTATTTGTTCATCTCTCATTGTATTGCATGGCATTGAATTATATGTTTTAAAACTACAGAGCTTTTATCATAAAGCTAAGCATTAAAATATCATCTCACTAAGACATTGCATGCCATTATCAGCCATTCTGTTATAAAGATCTCATTGATTTACACTACAAGTGTCCATGCATGCAAATCCACATAAATATCAGCATCTGCAGCATATTTCTCTCAAATAAAACTGAGCTGTTTGTCCCTCCATGTTTGTCCCCCCAATATCAGACTCGAGGGTCATTCCTTGTCAGCTCAACCAGTGTTTCAACATTATTTGTTGTTCAGATATTCCTCTTTAAAGTATCAGCTGTGTGTATCAGAAAATGTGTACATTTTACTCAATGAGCCGCATTAAGATCTCCGTATCTCTGGGACTGAACCATCAAGGGCCTTTAAAATGAAAACACCAAAAGGAATGTTTGTTAAAAACCAGAATCTAGAAGGATATTGAGATATCTTTAATACTTCTTGAGTTACAGGAATGCAAACTTGGGGCGAAAACACAAGAAGTGCTTTTTCCCCATGTTTGAGGGGTCACCGCTGGCATATAAAGCAACACAGATTGATAAAGTCATCAGATTTCACTAATAGATCTGCCAATCTCTGCGTGAGAATACAATAATGATGCTGCCATCTTTCTAAAGTCATTTTTACACCCCTTTAATTTGGCTCCATAGCTCATGTTGACACTACAAAACAGTGGATTACTCTGTAAATACACAGCCATTACATTTAATACTCTGGCTTTCATCACTATTTATGTTTGTCTTTCTTCAGAAAAATATATTTTATAGTATTTTATTATTATTATTTTAATTTATAATTTTTTCCTGACTATTATTTCATATGTCAGGCTTTACAGGGTTTTCGTTTGTATTTTTATTTAATAGTTATTATAATAATACTCTATTATTATTATTTAGTCTTATTTATATAAAATCACACTTTTGGCCAAATTCTGGAACCTGGAATTTTTGGCACTTTTTTTTTGGCCATAAATATTGGTATTGTAATATAAGAGTTATGTAAAATAGTAATATTCATATTTATTTTATATTAAGCAATAATCATCATTATTATTATTAATAATAATAATAATAATAATAAGATGAAGAATGATAATGATAAAAATGTATTATTAATAATAATAATTATGATAATAATAATAATAATTATTATTATTATTAAATCACATTTTAAATCATAATCACAATTTTATCAGCAAAATCCCAATAATTACTTTCAACCATAAATATTAGTATTGTTATTTTACAATTTTAATGTAATTTTATTTATAATTTTTCTGTGAAATATTACAAAGTAAAATTTCCTTTTTGTATTTTATATTATTATTATTATTATAGTTATATTGATATAAGCATTAACTTCGAGTGTGAGTGTGTTTGTCTGCTGTCCTTGGTGCTGAACGATCTGAGGATGAACCAGGAGCTTTCCCAGCACTCAGATCCAAACATCCAACATGTAGAGTCCTGGGGAAGAGAGACGTTCGGATACAGCCTGTGTGGTGCACATGTGAGTGCTGCAGTGAAGAGCTGCTGGAATGTAATTGGGATGCTGCAGTGCACTCTGGGTAAGGGACGCTCCAGCCGTGAGTCACATATGGAAGTCATGTGATGACTGAAGAGGCGCCTGGTTTTGTGAATGAAATTCCTCGCTGCTCGACAGACTGATTTCTCTCGCTCTCCTCCTCCCCGGGAGCCAGACGAATGCTGACTGCAGGGTTTCTGAGCACACACACACACACTACCTGATATTGAGCCGCCGCACGCGCATCTTAAACAGCCGCTGGAAATGAGTTGTGCCAGAAGATTTGACTTCTTTAAAGGCTGAAGTGCTTATCTCTGCTCATCATGTTGTCTGATCTCATGAGGAAATGGTTTTAAATGTTACAGGGACTGCAAGAAATCTGTTGGGCTATTACGGTTTATTAGTGTATATACAGTGTGTGTGTGTGTGTGTGTGTGTGTGGACTGGTAATCCCTACGGTATGGGGACAAAATGTCCCCACATAGATGGTATCCAAAATCCTTGTCCTTGTGGGGACATTTTTTGGTCCCCATGAGGAAAACATCTTATAAATCACACTAAGTGATGTTTTTTGAAAATGTAAAAATGCAGCATGTCTCCTGTGATGGGTTGTGTGTGTGTGTGTGTGTGTGTGTGTGTGTGTGTGTGTGTGTGTGTGTGTGTGTGTGTGTGTGTGATGTGTGTGTTTTTGTCCTGTGTGGGGACATTTTTGAGTGTGTGTGATGGAAAAAGTAAAAATGCAGTATGTCTCCTGTGATGGGTAGGTTTAGGGGCAGGGGCAGTGTAGGGGATAGAAAATACGGTTTGTACAGTATAAAATGCATTACGCCTATGGAATGTCCCCATAAAACATGGAAACACAACATGTGTGTGTGTGTGTGTGTGTGTGTGTGTGTGTGTGTGTGTGTGTGTGTGTGTGTGTGTGTGTGTGTGTGTGTGTGTGTGTGTGTGTGTGTGAGTGATGGTAGGTTTAGGGGCTGTGTGTGTGTGTGTGTGTGTGTGTGTGTGTGTGTGTGTGTGTGTGTGTGTGTGTGTGTGTGTGTGGACTGGTAATCCCTACGGTATGGGGACAAAATGTCCCCACAAAGATGGCAATATCCAAATTTTTGTCCTTGTGGGGACATTTTTTTGTCCCCATGAGGAAAACATCTTATAAATCACACTAAGTGATGTTTTGAAAAAGTAAAAATGCAGCATGTCTCCTGTGATGGGTAGGTTTAGGGGCAGGGGCAGTGTGTGTATGTGTGTGTGTGTGTGTGTGTGTGTGTGTGTGTGTGTGTGTGTGTGTGTGTGTGTGTGTGTGTGTGTGTGTGTGTGTGTGTGTGTGTGTGTGTGTGTGTGTGTGGTTTAGGGGCAGGGGCAGTGTAGGGGATAGAAAATACGTGTTTTTACAGTATAAAATGCATTACGCCTATGGAATGTCCCCATAAAACATGGAAACACAACGTGTGTGTGTGTGTTTGTGTGTGTGTGTGCGTGTGTGCATAAATCTCTAAAGTGTACAGGTCATTTTTCTTTAAACTCTTGAAATCCTCTATAAAGCAAAGCTGCATGATTTGTCTCTGGTTTGACTGGTTTAAGTGTTTTTGGCACATCTTCAGTTTCTGCATCAACATCTGCTTATGGAATTAATCTTAAATGTGTTTCAGAAGCCCATAATAACACATGCTCTCTCCCCTTCAGGATGTGCATTAGGCACTGACACATGCCCTGCTGTTCTAGCAGAGAGAGGTGAAGCTCTTAGGACACTGATGGTTATGTGCTGCTGCTGCTTTAAGCTGTCTGGTGCTGGTGTTGTAGTGAGCTGTGCTGGTCAGAATCATTTCCCCTCTGCGGCAGAGAGAAGGAAGGAAGGAAGGATAAAGCCCTGCTTCCTCCAGCTCTCCCCCCTGTCAACGGGAAGCGCGCGTCTCAGTCAGAGAGAGGCTGACACATCTGCGCATCTCCTGCACATGTTTCATTCCCATTTCCCCGTTTCCAGAACACGGTGGCCATCGCTTCCATACACTTCCCGCTGGCTGGCCCTCAGTCCGGGCAGAACTCCACCTGTAAGCTGCAGCTGATCGTCTTCCGCAATGGAAAACTCTTTCCGTGCACGGGGAATTCGTCAAATCTTGCGGATGATGGGAAGCGCAGGAGCGTTTCGACACCAGTTGCGTTCACCAAATTAGGTAATGCTGCATTTTTTTCATGCATTCGCTTTTTTTTCACACGGTATATCAACACACATGCATGCATTAGTTGTTTCAAATGGGAAAATATATATATTTTGTCGGCATTATTATGAGGAAAACATGCGCGTGCTTGCACGATGTGGCAACAGTTGCGTTGCATTATTGCACGAGTTAGAATAAGGCTGCGCGATTAGGAAATGATATTGCACGCCTCAGACGTGCATGCATGTGTGTGTGGTTTGTAACACTTGAGCACTTGTGACTTGACGCAATGTGTTGCTCTCCTGTGTAGATGGGTGTAGCCCCGGGAGCCCCGTGCAGCCGGTAACCGTCGCTCTCCGGCACTTCTCGTTGGGTGTAGACCCCACCGCGGCATACTGGGATTTTGACCTGCTGGATGGACACGGCGGCTGGCGCGCGGAAGGCTGCCAGATAACGGGCTCCGCGCACAACACGACCACCATCCACTGCGCGCACCACAACAACCTCGCCGTGCTCATGGTAAGAGTCTCGCGCTCGTGGAGTCAGTGGAGTATTGCTATTGAGCCGATGCAACACGGCGAGCATCCAAACAGAAGTGTAAATAGCATTGTTGCAAGGGCAAATGGTGTGAGCTGAGGTGTAGTGGGTGCACGTGATCATTCAATGCACGTGCATTTATATAGCGCCGTAGATGCATAGCAAACAATGCAACACTTTACTCAAAAATAAGCATTAATGCCATGTTTACACTCCAAAGACGCATCACACACACACTATGTAACATTTACGCATTCAATTGGTCATCTGCAATACTGAAATACGCAATGCAACCATGCAACTGTGAAGGTATAACATTATAAGCAATGCAAACATTAAAAATTAACAAGTGAAGAGATGCGTCATGATTCGACACAGAGGTAAAGCCGCGTCAGGTGCGTCACGGCTGCGCGCTTTAGTCCTGCTTTTGAGTAAATGCGCTGGATCAGACACGAGCCTTCTGGATGAACTGGAATCACACAATGAGTTTCAGTCTATCCAGTGGGATCTGATTTGATTGGGGTTGCTTCCGATTATGATAGACACACCAATAGAAATTCTCCCTTATACAACAAGTTTTCTTAAAGGCACACTGCTGGATTAGCCTGCGCGTGTGAAACGCATCAGTGGGTTGTAGGTTTGAACTAGAGCTGAGTAGAGCTGAACCTGTGTGTGCTTTGGGTAATTAGTGTGAGTGTGTGTGTGTGTGTGTGTGTGTGTGTGTGTGAGGGCACTTGTTTGTTCGCCCCCTTCATTCTTCATGGCAGCGCGGCTCGATGAGCAGCATCTCCGCGACTCTCTCGCTCCGCACTCGGACTCATGCTGGGAATATCGCCGCGTGGATGCGATCTGACGAGGATTTGTACCGCGCAATGCCATCCGATCGTCCGTAGTGGCGCCGAGCGCGCGAGCTCACAGCCGCCGAATGTTCACCGAGGACTGGGACTCCATCGACTGGGAGGTCGGAGCGCGTTCTGATTCGACATGTCACGCGAATGCTTCTGTTGTGCGACTAATCGGAATGCATTGATGAGTGCGATGCTCTGTGATGATGATGATGATGATGATGCGCGAGGGAAAGTGCTGTGCATGTATTCCGGATTTAATTGGCTCGTGTGTGAAGATGAGATGCTGTATGGTGTTTATTTACTGCAGCTGTTCTCGTGATACGTTAAACTTCACGCGTTAAAGAAGCTGATATTGTTGCATTGCCGCTTAAATACTGTGCATGAAAGAAAACCGTGTGTGTGTGTGTGTGTGTGAGAGAGAGAGAGAGAGAGAGAGAGAGATGCAGTCACCACCCGCAGTCCGCAGTGTCTGAGGAAAAAGAGCCTTTCAAACCGTTCGCGACACACACTTATATCCCAAGCTCTTGATGAGCGCGCGTCCTGCTGGAGGTGTGTGTGTGTGTGTGTGTGAACCTGTTGCTCTGTTTGATCACGGCGGCTCGAGCTGCAGATGTTCTCGCGCGCATCACTGATGTTCTCCATTAATGTTGTGATTTAATCTCGTTCAGTGATAAAGAGTTCTGTGCCTGTTTTTGTTCAGTTGGTGTAAATCAAAGCCAGTCTCTGCTGCTGGACAGGACAGGTCAGAGCTGGGATTCTAGCAGCTTCATATCATATCATATATCATATCATGTGATTTATTCCATATGTTTTTATGATTTACTGTATTTTATTTCTATTACAGTGATGTGCAGTCGTGTGTTTCTGATCAGAGAAAATTAGATCTTGCTTCCTTCCTTACTTCTCCCATTTCCTCTCTTCCTTTCTTCCTTCCTCCCTCCTCCCCTCCTTCCTCTCTTCCTCCATGTACTTCATTCCTTCCCTACTTCCTTCCTCTCTTCCTTACTTCCTCCATCCATTTCCTTCCTTTATTCCTTCATTCTTTCCCTCCTTCCTCTCTTCCTCCATGTCCTTCCTTCCTCTCTTCCTCCATTTCCTTCCTTCCTTCCTTCCTTCCTTCCTTCCATCCTCTCTTCCTCCATTTCCTTCATTCTTTCCTCCTTCCTTCCTCCTCCTTCCTCTCTTCCTCCATGTCCTTCATTCCTTCCCTACTTACTTCCTCTCTTCCTTACTTCCTCCATCCATTTCCTTCCTTTATTCCTTCATTCTTTCCTCCTTCCTCTCTTCCTCCATGTCCTTCCTTCATTCCCTACTTCCTTCCTCTCACCCTCCATGACCTTCCTTGCTCTCTTCCTCCATTTCCTTCCTTCCTTCCATCCTCTCTTCCTCCATTTCCTTCCTTATTTCCCTCCTTCCTTCCTCCCCTCATTCCTTCCTTCCTTCCTTTGCATATTCTCCACAAAACACTTCAATTCTTATAAAACTTTTTGTGCTATTTTCATGAAATGTATTCAAACCAAATCTGGTAATTCTTGCATTGCTCAAACTTAGTTTGTTATACCTAGCAAACATTTGATTTTCCATTATCATTGAGACAAAAGTTGTAATACTCAGCCATACTCCGATTATTTGATCATATTATCAGAGCATCAGTATTCTAAAGGAGTAATAATCTGATTATGAAATATGTAGAGCTGGTTAATTGACATTGCAGATTAAATCAAGAAGTTAAGGAAGAGAACAGCAAGAAATCCCATGTTATTATGGGATGTGCTGCTGTATATGAGCTGGCCCTGGAGTGTGTGAATGTCTTTATCAGAATGAAGCCTTGCGGATTTGATTCAGAAAGTAATGCTCATGTAACCGTGCCGGTGGATTCACTCTGGTTTAGATACAGCTGTGACATTTGGAAGGTAAATAATTTAAAGAGGTCATGATAAACCATTTGCAATGCAGCCATTTTGTGTTGGTCTGGTGTAAAGGAGATGTAATGAGAGGAGAAAAGCTGGTCTGGATTCTGCTGATGACGTGAAGGTTGTTTAATGCACATTCAGCTGTGTCTTTCACCTTGACGTCACACCATTGGTCAGCCGGTTAGACACCTGATGAAGGAAACGCCTATTGATTTCACATTCTTAGTTATTCCTTGTGTTATATTGCCATCTATGCAAGGATTACAATCTCACAGCGTGATTCTGCTTTATTAAAATGTAGCTGAAATGTCTTGACATGCAGTGTTTAGTGTTCTTAACGCAATCCTCCTGCTTATAAAACCTGCTGAAGAGCTACACAATGAAAGTATAATGCCATATTTACTAAAGGAAACTGTGCAAGAATCGCTGTATACATGTCAAATTTATTGCTTTTCACATGTACACATTGTTTTAAAGCAGCTTTACAGAAAATCATGTTAATGTTTATAGCATCTTATTATCTTCATGCCTTAAAGTTGCATTTATCAGATGGTATAGTTACATTTTGTGACATTTCAAACAATCAAGCAGCTGAGATTTGCTAGATACAGCTTTACTTGAATATATAGTAAAGTTGGATATAACCCATACATGCAATGATAGTTACGTTTTTCACTGATATATCAATCAGATATGCCAATGTTGCATATTTCTGGGTGATAATATCAACATTTTCAACATTACATTACATTTTCAACTATATTTACTATATAGTGTATATATTACTTTAAGTGAGTGTGAGTGTAATGTATGTATGCGGATATAATTATAGTAGATGTATAATTCCCGATCAGGTATAACATTATGACTGTATCTATCAAAAGTGCTCCAAGGAAGGAACAGTGGAGAACCGGCCACAGGGTCATGGCGGCCCAGGCTCATTGATGCACGTGTGGAGCGAAGGCTGCCCCGTGTGGTCCGATCAAACAGACGAGCTACTGGAGCTCAAACTGCTCAAGAAGTTAATGCTGGTTCTGATAGAAAGGTGTCAGAATACACAGAGCATCGCAGTTTGTTGCGTATGGGGCGGCATAGCCGCTGACCAGTGCCCATGCTGACCCCTGACCCCGCCGAAAGCACCAACAGTGCACGTGAGCATCAGAACTGGACCACGGAGCAATGGAAGAAGGTGGCCTGGTCTGATGATCACGTGTTCTTTTACATCACGTGGATGGCCGGGTGTGTGTGCGTGGCTTACCTGGGGAACACATGGCCCCAGGATGCACTATGGGAAGAAGGCGAGCCGGCGGAGGCAGTGTGATGCTTTGGGCAATGTTCTCCTGGGTGCCCATGCGGTCATAATGTTATGCCTGATCTGTTTTTCTGAGGACCTGAGTTGTTAGAAATGCCCTCCTTATGATAAATCAATGTATTTATGTCTTTAATTGAGGCTGTTTATGGCTTGAGCCATGAGCTTTATTTTGGTCCATGTTTCTTTCTAAGCTTCATCACACAAAGACTAGTTTGTTCGCCCACAGATGGGAATGAGTGGTCTTTATCATCAGGACTTTTGTTAAACAGCTGTTTTGGACGTCAAACGCGAGCGGAGTCATGAGTCGTTCTCTTTGCTGTGTGTTGAGAGAAAGTGTGATGTTTTTGGACTGGATGAACACACACACACACACACAGTTTTCACAGAAGCAGTGAAGTGTGATAAGTTGATGTATTGGTGCATTACATTAGCGCAGCACTGCATTACTGCACCATTATCAGTGTGGCAGCATTACAGGACAGGACAGGACAGGGGCCAGATACCATCCCACTCCTCTTCTCCCGGGACGTTATCTCTGTGCCGCTCTGACAAGGACTTGAGCTGTGATATTGGGGGAGTTTTTCTGCGATAACATACAGGAATAATCGCCAGATGACCTGAATATTATCTCTATTAGTAAAGAATGCTTCAGTTTAGGGTGAATTTGTTGGGGAGTTCATTTGCATAGAAAAAAAAATAATAATAGTTAAATAATTTTTTACTCTGAAGACTTTTTTAATGATAAAATCCTTCAGATCTTGAAGTTAAATAAAACAGATTATTGGAGTTCATTTTACAAGAAAATACTTAGTTTTTCTACTTCAAAAAGTCATAATTAATTTTTTTTGTTGTTGCTGCATTATGTATTAAACTAGAAACTGTCGTATAAAAAATTGTCTTGAAACATTTTTGCTGAGAAACCAGTTTTTCTGAATAGTTTCAAATAAATACTACACCAAAAATGTGTTTTAAAAAATAATAAATATATATAAAAACCGAATGACCCAGTTTAAATACACATTCATCTTCCCAGCGCTGAAGTGCCCCTTTAACACACACATGTTAACACTTTTACTAATAAAGCCCCAGTCTTGCAGATCATGAAAGCTACACTGTGTGATATTTTCCCGCATCTAGCGGTGAAAAGGTACACCCAGTGAATATATTAGTTTCCGATTTCGTTTTAACTCCTACGGTGGCTGATTTAGTCCAAGATTAACATGGCTTCCAGTTCGACCTCGTCCATGAGTGTTCGATCAAGTGATGAGGTTACTTTAGAAAACTATTATAATTTGCAGTTATTTAATTTGTCAGTTAACATGTAGGTTATGACATCTATGGAAAATGTATAATAGTTTGACGTTTTCGTTATTTTTTTACCATTTCGTTGCTAACATCAGTTCCCAAACGAATGCAAGCTAATCTTAGTAAAGTAACTTTTATCAGTGCTTGGCGACTCTGATACATATCCTCGAGAATAAGAGTGATCCTCCATCAGCAGCAGAATTTCAAAAAGGCTTTCAGGTTTTCATATATCAGTCTCAAGCAATCCCCCTCTTCACATTCGACACGGTGCCATCGAGTGTTAAAGCACCAAAGGCGAAGCTTGAATTTACGGGTATGTCCCTCTTTGGCTACTGTACTTTCAAGATGGGGGGGGCAACATGGTGACCGGCATTCGAACCCCTCACCGTATGTATTTTCAATGGCATATTATAAACTTACTTAAACTTAAATAAACATTAATGAGCACATATATTTTTGAAAGAACTAAGTGTTTTAACTAAGAAAAAACTAAAAAAGTTACACAGTGTAGCTTTAACTAAAAAAAAGATGTTTGTGTCATCTCGTCTTCACCTCGTCTTAGTAATTAACATTAGCGATGAGCCACCTCCGGAGAGGGACTGACCAATGAGAGACGGGAAAAGACTTTGTTGAGTGAGTTTTGTTTCTCTCTCAAAGGTCCCCAGCTGATCAGTTGATCTTCTCCAATCAGATCTGATCTTCTCATGTTCTGCGATCTGAATGTTAGTCATCGTTCTCTTTCATCTCAAACGATCAAAGAAATCAATTTCTTGTTGCGAGACAAGTTGCGTTACCCGGTTTAATCCTACGGTTAGTCATAGTTTAATACCTAATGCGCTGGGAGAAGTTTGAGAGGGAATTTAACAAGAAACGGCACATTGAAACCCAAATGCACTCCATGTTAAGCACAGATCGTTTAAAAGTGTTTTTTCCTCAAATGATTCTGAAAGCTTAGTTGTGTCCAGCTCTGGGTTTATTGCTTTAAATCTGTGTATTTCACAGTGACAGCCGTTTGCTAATAAACTGTGTTTAAATGCTGATTGTTTTTGCTCTGAATAATCAGTTCTGCCTCCCATTCATTCGATCCATCCCTTGTTTTCTGCCAGCCATTGCTGTAGTCAGCAGATCGATCGTGTTCGAGCACCTTTCTCCTGACAGAACGTGGAAACGCATGTCGACTTCTTCAAATGTCATTACTTCAACCCTTTGAGATTGAAACGAGTGATGTGGAGAATCACATTAACACACCGGTCGCTTTAACTGGACGCTTGTGAGAGACTGAAATAAGGGTCACAAACGTCTCTGATGATGATGTTTTTATTCGTCGTGGGTTTTGCTGAACCCTCAAACTGATTTTTGTGTTCAGGTTCTTTCTGGTGTGTCGGTTTATCATGTACGGTCACTTTGAGTCAGCAGTTGGTAGTTTAACTACCTAAAGAGTCCTTTGTTTATATTGATTTTAATTTGTGGTTAAGGAGCCATTTAACATGAGGGAAAATGTACAATCCGTTGATCATTATTACAAAATGAAGTCATTCAGGGTGAAGTAGACCCTCAGGGTTTATTCTGCAATAATGAGCGCCGGACTGCACGTTAACAAACGAGTCGATCACCAGTGACCGTAAGGAAGTCACTTTAGGCAGATGGCACCATATATCACTTTTGTGGGTTCTCTCTAATGATGTGAAATGCTTTTCTGTTCAATGTGAACCACAGTGGATTTGACCTCTTGACCGTTTGACCCTGTTTTGTTTAACTTCCTCCGACTCGGTCAGAACCGGTTCTAGTGTCCGTAGATTTGATTTTATTAGACAGTTGCTTCTGTGCTTCTGCTTACGTTTGCAGTGACGTCAAGTCCATTTTTATTTGTGTAGCGTTTTTCACAATACACATACAAGCAGCTTTTTACAGAGATTCACAATGTTAATGTTTATAAAACCTGAATGTCTTCTAGTCCACATTGAGCCGATGAGAGCTGGGCGATAATATAGTTTACATTTGGCAACGATATAAACGATTAAACAGATAAGATTTGCTATGTAAATATTGCTTTATGTGAGTGTACTACATAACTAATGCATTTATTGATTGATTTACTGAAGTTTATTTTGAGCAGAAATATATATATATATATACCTTACACATAATAACTACACACACACACGCACACACGCATGTTAGGTTTTTGTGAATTGTGGGGACTTTCCATAGGCGTAATGCATTTTATACTGTACAAACTGTACATGCTATCCCCCTACACTGCCCCTGCCCCTAAACCTACCCATCACACACACACACACACACACACACACACACACACACACACACACACACACACACACACACACACTGCCCCTGCCCCTAAACCTACCCATCACACACACACTCACACACACTGCCCCTGCCCCTAAACCTACCCATCACACACACACACACACACACACACACACACACACACACACACACACACACACACACACACACACACACACACACACACTGCCCCTGCCCCTAAACCTACCCATCACACACACACACACACTGCCCCTGCCCCTAAACCTACCCATCACACACACACACATTCACGTTATAATTATGATACACATATCCATACACATTATTTACACATATAATACTTGCTCAAAAATGAGTGGAAAGGAGTAGAACTTATTTGTTCCACCGTAAATGTGTTTATATGTATTTTTTTATTCCATTTATTTGTATTTTTATATAATTTTTATTTACATTTAAGATACTTTTTTTACATACTTTTAAAATTAATGTAAAGTGTCATTATTATTAATATAATTATATTTTATTTACATTTTTATATAATTTTATATTATATTTATTTACATATATTTTTATATAATTTTTTACATATCTTTAAAAATAATGTAAAGCATCATTATTATTATAATTATTATTAATTATTATTATTATGATCATTATCTGGATTTTTAGGGAAGGGTAGAAACATGACCTGGTGTTTACGCAGGGATTGGTGTTTAAATACTAACGTTCAGTATTTATGTCTGGATGGAGAGAAATTACATTTCTATTAATTTCTTCAGTACAGAATTGAAATGAGCTTCCACTTTGCTGCTGAATAAACCACATAATGCATCAGGCTTGGTGCCAATAGTCCATATCTTGCTTGTGAGTGTGAGTGAGGCTAGAATAGTCTGTTCAGAGCAGAAGTACAGTTAGAGTAATGAAATTTCATTACAGTGACTAAAATGACCAGGCACGTGGCAAAGACCAGCTGATGAATAACATTTATGTCTAAAGCTCATGTGTGCATTTTCTTATAGACTGTTGCATAATTAGAGCAGTAAAACTGATGAATTGTTCTTTTATGGATGATCAGGACACACACACACTGTAATTTTGTTATAAGCGATAAGCAGCACCCAGAGTCCTTCTTTTCATTTGCATTATGGCATTTTTCTTCTTGGTAAAGCATGTGTTGGTTATTTGTGAAGGCCAGTCCCTTCGCTGTCTCATGTCTGTGAGCCGGTCTCAGGATGAAGTGTTTGTGTATCATTACACACACACACACTCGCTCCATGAGTCGTTTACTCTAAAACCTGTTAAGAGCTGTCTTGGTTGTTGATTTTGTGGCAAAGCCTTTAATGTATGCTGAGAAACTTCATTATATAACAGTAATGAGAATCATCATTGAGATAATTAAAATAAAACTCAAGTACAATGTTACTTGTGTGGCTTGTGTGTGTGTGTGTGTGTGTGTGCGTGTGTTACAGTAGTGTGGCTGGTGTGTGTGTGTTACAGTAGCGTAACGGGTCTGTGTGGTTCCCTGTGTGTGTGTGTGTGTGTGTGTGTGTCTGTGTGTGTGTGTGTGTGTGTGTCTCTGTGTGTGTTACAGTTCTGTGTGTTTTCTGTGTGTGTTACAGTAGTGTGACGGGTCTGTGTGTTTCTCTGTGTGTGTTACAGTAGTGTGACGGGTCTGTGTGTTTTTCTGTGTGTGTTACAGTAATGTGGCGCGTCTGTGTGTGTTACAGTAGTGTGGCGGGTCTGTGTGTTTCTCTGTGTGTGTTACAGTAGTGTGGCGGGTCTCTGTGTTTCTCTGTGTGTGTTACAGTAGTGTGACGGGTCTCTGTGTTTCTCTGTGTGTGTGTTACAGTAGTGTGACAGGTCTGTGTGTTTCTCTGTGTGTGTTACAGTAGTGTGGCAGGTCTGTGTGTTTCTCTGTGTGTGTTACAGTAGTGTGGCAGGTCTGTGTGTTTCTCTGTGTGTGTTACAGTAGTGTGGCGGGTCTGTGTGTTTCTCTGTGTGTGTTACAGTAGTGTGGCGGGTCTGTGTGTTTCTCTGTGTGTGTTACAGTAGTGTGGCAGGTCTGTGTGTTTCTCTGTGTGTGTTACAGTAGTGTGGCGGGTCTGTGTGTGTCTCTGTGTGTGTTACAGTAGTGTGGCAGGTCTGTGTGTTTCTCTGTATGTGTTACAGTAGTGTGGCAGGTCTGTGTGTTTCTCTGTTTGTGTTACAGTAGTGTGGCGGGTCTGTGTGTTTCTCTGTGTGTGTTACATTAGTGTGGGAGGTCTGTGTGTTTCTCTGTGTGTGTTACAGTAGTGCAGGTCTGTGTGTTTCTCTGTGTGTGTTACAGTAGTGTGGCAGGTCTGTGTGTTTCTCTGTGTGTGTTACAGTAGTGTGGCAGGTCTGTGTGTTTCTCTGTTTGTGTTACAGTAGTGTGGCGGGTCTGTGTGTTTCTCTGTGTGTGTTTCAGTAGTGTGGCAGGTCTGTGTGTTTCTCTGTTTGTGTTACAGTAGTGTGGCAGGTCTGTGTGTTTCTCTGTGTGTGTTACAGTAGTGTGGCAGGTCTGTGTGTTTCTCTGTGTGTGTTACAGTAGTGTGGCAGGTCTGTGTGTTTCTCTGTGTGTGTTACAGTAGTGTGGCAGGTCTGTGTGTTTCTCTGTGTGTGTTACAGTAGTGTGGCAGGTCTGTGTTTCTCTGTGTGTGTGTTACAGTAGTGTGGCAGGTCTGTGTGTTTCTCTCTGTGTGTGTTACAGTAGTGTGGCAGGTCTGTGTGTTTCTCTGTGTGTGTTACAGTAGTGTGGCAGGTCTGTGTGTTTCTCTGTTTGTGTTACAGTAGTGTGGCAGGTCTGTGTGTTTCTCTGTGTGTGTTACAGTAGTGTGGCGGGTCTGTGTGTTTCTCTGTGTGTGTTACAGTAGTGTGGTGGTCTGTGTGTTTCTCTGTGTGTGTTACAGTAGTGTGGCGTCTGTGTGTCTCTGTGTGTGTTACAGTAGTGTGGCGGTCTGTGTGTTTCTTGTGTGTGTGTACAGTAGTGGTGTTTCTCTGTGTGTGTTACAGTAGTGTGACAGGTCTGTGTGTTTCTCTGTGTGTGTTACAGTAGTAATGTGGCGGGTCTGTGTGTTTCTCTGTGTGTGTTACAGTAATGTGGCGCGTCTGTGTGTGTTACAGTAGTGTGGCGGTCTGTGTGTGTCTCTGTGTGTGTTACAGTAGTGTGGCGGGTCTGTGTGTGTCTCTGTGTGTGTTACAGTAGTGTGGCAGGTCTGTGTGTTTCTCTGTGTGTGTTACAGTAGTGTGGCAGGTCTGTGTGTTTCTCTGTGTGTGTTACAGTAGTGTGGCGGGACTGTGTGTGTCTCTGTGTGTGTTACAGTCGTGTGTGAGTCTGTGTGTTTCTCTGTGTGTGTGTTACAGTAGTGTGCGGGTCTGTGTGTTTCTCTGTGTGTGTTACAGTAGTGTGGCAGGTCTGTGTGTTTCTCTGTGTGTGTTACAGTAGTGTGCAGGTCTGTGTGTTTCTCTGTGTGTGTTACAGTAGTGTGGCGGGTCTGTGTGTCTCTCTGTGTGTGTTACAGTGTGTGTGTCTGTGTGTTTCTCTGTGTGTTTCAGTAGTGTGGCAGGTCTGTGTGTTTCTCTGTGTGTGTTACAGTAGTGTGAGTCTCTGTGTTTCTCTGTGTGTGTTACAGTAGTGTGGCAGGTCTGTGTGTGTCTCTGTGTGTGTTACAGTAGTGTGGCAGGTCTGTGTGTTTCTCTGTGTGTGTTACAGTAGTGTGGCGGGTCTCTGTGTTTCTCTGTGTGTGTTACAGTAGTGTGTGGTCTGTGTGTTTCTCTGTGTGTGTTACAGTAGTGTGGCAGGTCTGTGTGTTTCTCTGTGTGTGTTACAGTAGTGTGACGGGTCTGTGTGTGTTACAGTAATGTGGCGGGTCTGTGTGTGTCTCTGTGTGTGTTACAGTAGTGTGGCAGGTCTGTGTGTTTCTCTGTGTGTGTTACAGTAGTGTGGCGGGTCTGTGTGTCTCTGTGTGTGTTACAGTAGTGTGGCGTCTGTGTGTTTCTCTGTGTGTGTTACAGTAGTGTGGCAGGTCTTTGTGTTTCTCTGTGTGTGTTACAGTAGTGTGGCAGGTCTTTGTGTTTCTCTGTGTGTGTTACAGTAGTGTGGCAGGTCTGTGTGTTTCTCTGTGTGTGTTACAGTAGTGTGGCGGGTCTGTGTGTTTCTCTGTGTGTTACAGTAGTGTGGCAGGTCTGTGTGTTTCTCTGTTTGTGTTACAGTAGTGTGGCAGGTCTGTGTGTTTCTCTCTGTGTGTGTTACAGTAGTGTGGCAGGTCTGTGTTTCTCTGTGTGTGTTACAGTAGTGTGGCGGGTCTGTGTGTTTCTCTGTGTGTGTTACAGTAGTGTGGCGGGTCTGTGTGTTTCTCTGTGTGTGTTACAGTAGTGTGGCGGGTCTGTGTGTTTCTCTGTGTGTGTTACAGTAGTGTGGCGGGTCTGTGTGTGTCTCTGTGTGTGTTACAGTAGTGTGACGGGTCTGTGTGTTTCTCTGTGTGTGTTACAGTAGTGTGGCAGGTCTGTGTGTTTCTCTGTATGTGTTACAGTAGTGTGGCAGGTCTGTGTGTTTCTCTGTGTGTGTTTCAGTAGTGTGGCAGGTCTGTGTGTTTCTCTGTGTGTGTTACAGTAGTGTGGCAGGTCTGTGTGTTTCTCTGTGTGTGTTACAGTAGTGTGGCAGGTCTTTGTGTTTCTCTGTGTGTGTTACAGTAGTGTGGCAGGTCCATGGGGTTCCCTGTGTGTGTATGTGTGTGTGTGTGTGTGTGTGTGTGTGTGTGTGTGTGTGTGTGTGTGTGTGTGTGTGTGTGTGTGTGTGTGTGTGTGTGTGTGTGTGTGTGTCTGCTCCTGTCTGCTGTAGGGCAGTTTGAGAGATGTCTGGGTCACACAGTCACTCCAGTCTTCATACAGCACAGAGCCGCTGCAGTGACATGCACATCTGGAGATCAGAGCGGCTGTTTGTCTCGACACCATCAGGGTTTTCAGACGCCGTCTCTGCAGAATATCCAGTAGGCTTTAAGGAACAGGTCACCCAAAAACACTTTTCTCAATATTTCAATATTCAGTATTTATTTAATCAATATAAAAAATCCATTTAATCAGAATGTAATTTTAAATGTATACTTTAAATATTAGTTTGAATATATTTATTTTGCGACTAAACATGTTTGCAGTTGATGGGAATTATTATATGATGGAAGAAAAAGCTCCTGCTCTCTAAAATACTGTGTTTGTACACACAGATTAATGTCCATTAGTGACTCCTCGTGTGTGTGTGTGTGTGTGTGTGTGTGTGTGTGTGTGTGTGTGTGTGTGTGTGTGTGTGTGTGTGTGTGTGTGTGTGTGTGTGTGTGTGTGTGTGTGTGTGTGTGTGTGTGTGTGTGTGTGTGTGTGTGTGTCGATCCTGTTTCAACACCCGTCGGTCTGATGGTAACACCAGGGCAGATGAGCGATGCGCCGGACTATCAGAGCTGAAATCTAATCTGTGTGCGAGATTAGCCGCGACACGGCAGCACCGGCCCACACAAGCGTCCTAATGAGCGGCCCACATGTAAATGTCTCTGGGACGAGCTGAGACGCCACTCACGGCCAGACAGAAGAGCTGTCAGTGTGTGAGATTGGACCGGCATGCACCACATAATCAAAGAGAGAGATTGTACAGAGATGGAAGCGCGAAAGCGGCTTACATAAGACCTTGCTCAAATGATGATGGATTCTGGTGTGCAGGATCGTGTCGCCGGAATGGGAAAATGTGCTGCTTAAATGTTTTTTCTTTAGTAATCTCCAGGTCACATTTCAGCCAAAAATGATAAAGCAAAAGGATATTTGTTCCAATTATGTTCCAATTATTACATTCAACTTTAATGCCGCTCTGTTTTAATTCTTAGGTTTTCTCATGCTCAACAAATAATAAAATGAATAGTAAATAATAAAATGCATTTTATGATGATTAAATCAGGCAAGACAACAAATACTACCATGATTTATTTATATATTAATTTATTTGCATATTGTGAGGGGAGAGTGTGTAATTGTCAATAAAAAATAATGGGTAACACTTTACAATAAGGTTGTATTAGTTAATGCATTAGTTAACATGAACTAATTATGAACTGCACTTATAAAGCATTTATTTATCTTTGTTAATGTTAATTTCAACATTTACTAATGCATTAATAAAATCTTGTTGACATTAGTTAATGCACTGTGAACTAACATGAACGGCTGTATTTTTATTAACTAACGTTAACTAAGATGAACTAATGCTGAACAGAGGTGTTGTTCATGGTTAGTTCATGTTAACTAATGCGTTAACTAATGTTAACTAATATAACCTTATTGTAAAGTGTTACCAAATAATGTCACATTGTGAAAAACCTTGTTCTTCTTCCTAAATGGTTGTTTTTCTTCCTTATTTAATAAGCACAAAATATATTTTGCTTTGAAGAATATGCCTATTTTAGGTCTAATAAGTTTTTATGAATTTATTCATGACAATGAAGCACATTTTCCACCCAGTTCTCATTACTGTAATGCATGCGACTGCGGTCCGTCAGAGATGTGCATGCTCTCAATTAAATTACAGTGTCGACTGGTGCTTCGGTAACATCTTCACAATCTTTCACTGTTGCACACTTAAGCGAGCAGCTTTGATAAATATTAATTTGCACGTCAGCCTCCCTTGGAAATGTCCCTGTCTCAAAGCCTCAGATATATTAATACGGGCGCGCTGGTGTTTCCAGTATTCTCAGAAGCAGCCGCTGCTTTAGGGGAGTGTTTGTGCTGAAGACTCATCGGCCGT
>CM040927.1:41262534-41265034 GCA_023029165.1 Gobiocypris rarus | reverse complement strand
AGCCTCCCCCCGGCTGATGGTCTCAGATTAACGCCTGATGCTATAATGTGCCACACTAGAGATTGTGATGTAGTGTTTGTAAGCCGTGGTGGATGATTTCTCACACAGTACACTTACGATTTCAATGCATCTCTTACACAGACTCTTCCACTGTTCACTATGTCCTGTCTCTCCCTCTATATATGCACTTACATAACAATAAACCATCTAAAATGCTACTTTAATATCACTAAAGTTCAATACCTACCATAAAACCAGTCCATATAACACAGTGCGCTGGTGTGGTCTGGAAGAGAATGTGGTTTTATGGTGCCGTTTGTCCTTTCAGGAGTGCTCTCATTTTATGGAACAGAGCTCCAATTGTGGAAAAGAGATTGTGCTTATGAAAAATACAGCATATTAGAATGATTTGTGAAGGATCATGTGATTTAAGACTGGAGTAATGATGCTGAAAATTCAGCTTTGATCACAGGGATAAAGTACACTTTACTAGCCATATATTCACATAGAAAACAGATGATTTAGGTTGATTAAAGCTTATTCTGATTAAATATAAGTTGGGTTTGTTCTATTATGAGATATAATTATTAGTCAGTTCTGTTCCATCATGAGATTTTAATATTAGTTTAATTTTTTCCATTACAAGATTTAAACATTAGTCAGTTTTGTTCTATTATGAGATTTAAATATTAGTAAAAATTTTCCATTACGATATTTAAATATTAGTCAGTTTTGTTCCATTACGATATTTAAATATTAGTTGAATTTTTCCATTACGATATTTAAATATTAGTCGGTTTTGTTCTATGATATTTAAATATTAGTCGGTTTTGTTCTATGATATTTAAATATTAGTCGGTTTTGTTCCATTATGATATTTAAATATTAGTCAGTTTTGTTCCATTATGATATTTAAATATTAGTCGGTTTTGTTCTATTATGATATTTAAATATTAGTCGGTTTTGTTCCATTATGATATTTAAATATTAGTCGGTTTTGTTCCATTATGATATTTAAACATTAGTCAGTTTTGTTCCATTATGATATTTAAATATTAGTTTAATTTTTCCATTACGATATTTAAATATTAGTTTAATTTTTCCATTCGATATTTAAATATTAGTCGGTTTTAAACATTAGTCAGTTTTGTTCCATTATGATATTTAAATATTAGTGTTCTGTTATGATATTTAAATATTAGTCGGTTTTGTTCTATGATATTTAAATATTAGTCGGTTTTGTTCTGTTATGATATTTAAATATTAGTCGATTTTGTTCCATTATGATATTTAAATATTAGTCAGTTTTGTTCCATTATGATATTTAAATATTAGTCGGTTTTGTTCTGTTATGATATTTAAATATTAGTCGGTTTTGTTCTATTATAATATTTAAATATTAGTCGGTTTTGTTCTGTTATGATATTTAAATATTAGTCGGTTTTCTTCTGTTATGATATTTAAATATTAGTCGGTTTTGTTCCATTATGATATTTAAATATTAGTCATTTTGTTCCATTATTATATTTAAATATTAGTCGGTTTTGTTCCATTATGATATTTAAATATTAGTCGGTTTTGTTCCATTATTATATTTAAATATTAGTCGGTTTTGTTCTGTTATGATATTTAAATATTAGTCGGTTTTGTTCCATTATGATATTTAAATATTAGTCGGTTTTGTTCTATTATGATATTTAAATATTAGTCGGTTTTGTTCTATTATGATATTTAAATATTAGTCGGTTTTGTTCTGTTATGATATTTAAATATTCAGTTTTGTTCCATTATGATATTTAAATATTAGTCGGTTTTGTTCCATTATGATATTTAAATATTAGTCGGTTTTGTTCTGTTATGATATTTAAATATTAGTCGGTTTTGTTCCATTATGATATTTAAATATTAGTCGGTTTTGTTCTATTATGATATTTAAATATTAGTCGGTTTTGTTCTATTATGATATTTAAATATTAGTCGGTTTTGTTCTGTTATGATATTTAAATATTAGTCGGTTTTGTTCTGTTATGATATTTAAATATTAGTCGGTTTTGTTCTATTATGATATTTAAATATTAGTCGGTTTTGTTCTATTATGATATTTAAATATTAGTCGGTTTTGTTCTGTTATGATATTTAAATATTAGTCGGTTTTGTTCTGTTATGATATTTAAATATTAGTCATTTTGTTCCATTATGATATTTAAATATTAGTCGGTTTTGTTCTATTATGATATTTAAATATTAGTCGGTTTTGTTCTGTTATGATATTTAAATATTAGTCGGTTTTGTTCTGTTATGATATTTAAATATTAGTCGGTTTTGTTCTGTTATGATATTTAAATATTAGTCAGTTTTGTTCCATTATGATATTTAAATATTAGTCGATTTTGTTCCATTACGATATTTAAATATTAGTCGGTTTGTTCTGTTATGATATTTAAATATTAGTCATTTTTGTTCCATTATGATATTTAAATATTAGTCAGTTTTGTTCTGT
>CM040927.1:41227534-41255034 GCA_023029165.1 Gobiocypris rarus | reverse complement strand
CTCACTCCTCACTCACTCACTCACTCACACACACACACACACACACACTCACTCACTCACACACACACTCCACCTCACTCACTCACTCACTCACACTCACTCACACACACTCACTCACTCACTCACTCCTCACTCACTCACTCACTCCTCACTCACTCCTCACTCACACACACTCACTCACTCCTCACACACTCACTCCACACACTCACTCACTCACACACTCACTCACACACACTCTCACTCACACACTCACTCCACCTCACTCACTCCTCCTCACACACTCTCACTCACTCACTCACTCACTCACTCCTCCTCTCACTCACTCCACACACTCACTCACTCACACCTCACTCACACACACACACTCACTCACTCCTCCACTCACACCTCACTCACTCACTCACTCACTCTCACACACTCTCACTCTCACTCACTCACACTCTCACTCTCACTCACTCTCACACACTCACACACTCCTCACTCACTCCTCACTCCTCACTCCACACTCTCACTCACTCACTCTCACTCACTCACACACACTCACTCACTCACTCACTCACTCACTCACTCACTCACTCACTCACTCACACACACTCACTCACTCACTCACACACTCACACACACACTCACTCACAGACACACTCACTCACTCACACACACTCCTCACTCCTCACTCACACTCTCACTCCTCACTCACTCCTCACTCACTCACACACTCCTCCTCACTCCTCACACACTCCACTCACTCCCACTCACTCACACACTCACTCACTCACACACTCTCACTCACTCACTCACTCACTCACTCACTCCTCACACCTCACTCCTCCTCACCACACACACACACACACACATCACACACACACACACCTCTCTCTCTCTCTCTCTCTCTCAGACACACTCTCACTCATTCTCTCTCTCTCTCTCTCTCTCTCTCTCTCTCTGTCTCTCGCACACACATACACACACCTCTTCTGACTCATTGTTTCTTCTTGCATCTTTTACCGGTCGTGTCTCAGTTTGTCCTTGTGCACGAGTGTTTATAACCTTCACATGTGTCTGCTCCGTCACTAAGCTCAGGTCACGGAGGACACGTTAAACTGCAGTCAGTGAAAAGCCTTTTACCTCTGCCAGCCCTTGAGTCCTTTAAAACACACACACACACACACACACACACACACACACACACACACATTCTTCTGTCCACCCTCTCATCACTGGGCATCACTGGGAATCCACTCCACTGGTTTGAGTCTTACCTCACAGGTAGGTCTTTCAAGGTTGCCCGGAGAGGTGAGGTATCCAAAGCACATCAATTGACCACGGGGTTCCTCAGGGCTCAGTGCTGGGACCTCTACTCTCACCATTTACACTACACACACCCACCACATACAGGCACACTCTATGCTGATGACACTCAACTCTATCTTTCATTTAAACCAGATGACCCCACAGTAAATGGACGCATCTCAAGCTGTCTGGCAGACATCTCGGCATGGATGAAAGAACACCACCTCCAGCTCAACCTGGCTAAGACTGAGTTTCGTCTTCCCTGCCAATCCGACTCTACAACACAACTTCACCATCCAGCAAGGTTCATCTCTGATTACCCCTCAGGGTCGGTCAGAAATCTTGGAGTAATCTTTGACGACCAGCTGTCCTTCAAAGACCACATTTCAAAGACAGCTCGATCATGCAGGTTTGCTCTGCACAACATCAGGAAGATCAGACCGTTCCTTACAGAGCATGCAACACAACTTCTCGTCAGGCCCTTGTCATTTCTAGGCTTGACTACTGCAATGCGCTTCTGGCTGGTCTTCCATCGTGTGCAATCAAAACTCTTCAATTGATTCAGAATGCTGCAGCGTCTTGTATTCAATGAGCCCAAAGGGCCCATGTCACACCTCTCTTCATCTCTCTGCACTGGCTGCCACTTGATGCCCGCATCAAGTTCAAGGCCTTGACACTTATGGATCCACTACAGGCTCGGCACCAGCATATTTTCGCTCCTCACGAGTCTACACCCCTACCAGAAGCCTTCGCTCAGGTAAGGGCGTGAGGCTTATGGTACCATCACTGAGAGGCATGAAATCCCTCTCCAGAACTTTTTCATTCACCGTTCCTGGCTGGTGGAACAATCTTCCTACCTCCATCCGGATGGCAGAATCACTGTCATCATTCAAAAGACAGCTAAAAACTCATCTCTTCCGTGAACACTTATCATAAAAAAAAAAAAAAAAACCTCTTCTCTTTTATTCTTCTCTTTTATTCCTTCCCTATTCTAGCTTAAGCTTATTCTATGTGATATCCAAAGCTTGGTATTTAAGGCACTTTTGCGTTTTGCGCCTATTCATGACCGATCGCTTCCTGTACTCCTATGTTGTAAGTCGCTTTGGATAAAAGCGTCTGCTAAATGCCTAAATGTAAATGTAAATGTACTGGGAAGAGAGGAGCCGCAACAATGGAGACTATGAGGAATAATCAACACTCAAGCAGGAAAACCTGAAACAACATCAAAAGTGAAAAGGGCATAATAGGTACTCTTTGAGTCTGTTGTGAATGTGCTGGTGAAGGTCGCAGCTGTGACTCTCTCTCTCACACACACACACACACACACACACACACACACTTCAATAGTTCAGCTTTATTGATCTTCCATCATGAAGACACTCATGAGTCAGAAGTGGACGGCTTTAAACACAGCATCTGTCAGATTTCACACATGCAGCTTTCATCTCTGTTTGCCGCTTGTTTCTCTCCGGACCGTGAGTCAGGCGTGTCCCGTCTGTGTTGGAGCGCTGAAGACGGAGATTCCTTCATTTACCAGCCAGACGCTTGAGATGAAATCAGCCCGTCGTCAGGGCTTGGGGAAAATCACACAGAAGCGTCTGAACTTCGTGTCGTCTTTATCTGCGGCTATCCGCAAATGAATCTTTATTGAGTTCTCCAGTAAACATCTGGGGCTGATGTGTCTCTTTAAGAGATTGAGACGTCTAGGGCGCTCTATAAAGTCTACTCGACTGTGTTAAACCAGATCGCATGTGAAAAAGATGCAATTAAAATACTTTTATTCTTCAAGGATGCATTAAATTGATCAAAAGTGACATTAAAGGCATTTATATTAGACAACTTTTAGCATGACTGTTTTTAACTCTGATAATAATCATAAATGTTTCATATGAGAATGATTAGTGAAGGATCATGTGACACTGAAGACTGGAGTAATGATGATAAATTCAGCTTTGATCACAGGAATAAATCACACTGCACTATATATTCACATAGAGAACAGCTGATCTACACTGGAGGAATATTACACTGATACTGGAGTTATGATCAGATAATGAACAGAAGCGCTATATATTCACATAGAGAACAGCTGATCTACACTGAGGAATATTACACTGATACTGGAGTTATGATCAGATAATGAACAGAAGCACTATATATTCACACAGAGAACAGCTGATCTACACTGGAGGAATATTACACTGATACTGGAGTTATGATCAGATAATGAACAGAAGCACTATATATTCACACAGAGAACAGCTGATCTACACTGAGGAATATTACACTGATACTGGAGTTATGATCAGATAATGAACAGAAGCACTATATATTCACACAGAGAACAGCTGATCTACACTGGAGGAATATTACACTGATACTGGAGTTATGATCAGATAATGAACAGAAGCACTATATATTCACACAGAGAACAGCTGATCTACACTGAGGAATATTACACTGATACTGGAGTTATGATCAGATAATGAACAGAAGCGCTATATATTCACACAGAGAACAGCTGATCTACACTGAGGAATATTACACTGATACTGGAGTTATGATCAGATAATGAACAGAAGCACTATATATATTCACACAGAGAACAGCTGATCTACACTGGAGGAATATTACACTGATACTGGAGTTATGATCAGATAATGAACAGAAGCGCTATATATTCACACAGAGAACAGCTGATCTACACTGGAGGAATATTACACTGATACTGGAGTTATGATCAGATAATGAACAGAAGCGCTATATATTCACACAGAGAACAGCTGATCTACACTGGAGGAATATTACACTGATACTGGAGTTATGATCAGATAATGAGCAGAAGCACTATATATTCACACAGAGAACAGCTGATCTACATTATAATCATTTTTTTTAAAAAATACTGTATTTTTGATTAAATTAATGCAGCCTTTATGAGCAGAAGAGACTAACTCCAAATTTTTTAAACCATAGTGTATATTAAATATATGATAAGGCCAATGAAATAAGTCGTGTAGTGAGTCTATAAAAGGAAATGCCACTTCAGTGTTGATGTCACGGTGAGGCTGACAGGCGTACTCATCACAGCTTGATTGCATTTGGCTGCTGATCCTGCCAACTTTATCAGGAGTGTAAATGGAAATGCTGTGAGACCTATTTAAAGTCCATCAGATCGTTGACTCTCTCTCTCTCACACACACACACACACACACACACACACACACACTGGTAGGGCTGTATGGAGTGATGCCAGGTTAAAGCTCCTGACCCAGAGAGACGCCTCACCTGCTCATTCAGCCGAGCCGAGCGCATGATTTATGGGCTCGGAGAGAGGAAATCTGTTCCAGAACTTACAAACACAGCGTTTTAAGGCGTCATGGGCCGTGGGTTCTTGTGATTTCTGTAACAACTTTTAATGTAAGCTAAGCTAGTGAGAAACCGGCCGTCTGGATCTACTCGAGGAAATATGAGAGGAAATTAAAAGGAGAGCAAGTGATTATATATGTGATAAACAAATTTTGGTTTATTTTTTCTATTATTTATTTGTATTTTTATGTTTTTATTTTAAAAATAAAATAAACATAATAAAATATTATATATATATATATATATATATATATATATATATATATATATATATATATATATATATATATATATTTAATAAAATAAAAATAATAAAATAATAAATATTTTTTGTTCGCTGGTTCTGTTATGTATTTCTAGTTTTGTATTTTATTATATATTTTATTTAAAAATAAACAATAAAATATGTAATAAAAATGTATATAATAAAATATTATATTTCTATTATTTATTTTTATTTTATATCTTTATTTTAAAAATAAAAGAAACATACTAAAATATTAAATACATATTTAATTATATTTTATCGGATATATATTTATATATAGTAATGAAAAAAAAATAATAATACGTATTTTTTGTTTGTTGGTTCTGTTATGTATTTCTAGTTTTGTATTTTATTATATATTTTATTTAAAAAATAAAAAATATAATAAAATATAATTTAAAAAAAAATTCTATTAATAAATTTTTATTAAATTATACATTTTATTTAAAAAATAAAATAAACATTTTAAAGTATATAATAAAATATATTTTTATTAATATATTTTTATTTTATTAAAAAAATATATATAAACATATAAACTAAAATATATAGTACTTTTTATTTTATTTTTTAAATAAAATATATTTAAAATATGTTAATTAAAAAACAAAATATATATATATATATATATATATATATATATATATATATATATATATATATATATATATATATAATGTTTTATTATATATTTTATTTTTTAAATAAAATAAACATAGTAAAATATTAAATACACATTTAATTGTATTTGATGATAATATATATATATATATATACAGTCGTGGTCAAAATTGTTTATGATCACATATGGCTGTAAGAAATAAATCTGCATTGTTTATCCTTTTTGATCTTTTATTTTAAAAATTCACAAAACTCTAACCTTTCATTAAAGTAAAATAATTGAAAATGGGGGATAAATCACATTATGAAATAAATGCTTTTCTCCAAAACACATCGGCCACAATTGTTGGCACCCCTTAAAATTGTTTATGAGTAAAATATCTCTGAAGTATATTCCCATTAATATTGACATTTTTTAGCACACCAGGGTGACTATGAGCATGAACGTGTATAAGAGTATAAATATAAGGAAGCACAAAGGCCAAATCCCCTTAATCATCATCACAATGAGTAAAACCACAGAATATCGTTCTGATGTGCAGCAAAAGATTGTTGAGCTTCACAAAATAGAAAGTGGCTGTAGGAAAATAGCTAAAGCATTGAAAACCCCCAAATCCACCATCAGGGCAATAATTAAGATCCAATCAGCTAAAGATGTTCTGAATCTGACTGGAAGAGGTCTTGTGTGTATATTGTCCTAATGCACAGCGAGGAGGAGAGTTTGAGTGGACAAAGACTCTCCGAGATCACAGCTGGAGAATCACAGAGATTAGTTGAGTCTTGGGGTCAGAAAGCAAAAAAAATCACCACATGTTGTTTGGGAGGGATTCAAGAAAAATCCTCCTCGCTCATCCAGAAACAAACTCCAGCATATTCAGTGGTCAGACACGACTGGAGCTTCAGACGGGACCTGGTTCTGTGGTCAGATGAACTGTAAAAAGAGCTTTTTGGCAGCAAATCCAACAGAAGGGTTTTGTGCAAACAGGGATAAAGCACCCCATGCCCACGGCTAAAAATACAGCTGGATCTTTAATGTTGAGGGCCTAGTTTTTGCTGGAGGTCCTGGACTTGTTCAGACACATGGTATCATGGATTCTAACAAATACCAGCAGATAAAACATCAAAATCAGACGGCCTCTGCTAGAAATCTAATAATGGGCCGTGGTTGGCTCTTCCATCAGGACAACGATCCGAAACAAACATCAAAATCAACACACAGATGTGTCACTGAACACAGAATCCCATCCCCTGACCTGAACCCTATAGAGAACGAGTGATGAGCTGAAGAGAAGAAGCACCAACATGGATCTGGGAATCTGAAGGATCTGGAGAGATTCAGTATGGAGGAATGGGATCTGATCTCCAAACTCATCAGGCATTAGACGAGAAGACTCAGAGCTGTTATCTTGGGAAAAGGAGGTTGCAAAAAGTATTTAATAAAAGTGTGCCAACAATTATGGCCGACGTGTTTTGGAGAAAAGCATTTATTTCATAATGTGATTTACCCCCCAGTTTCAATTATTTTAATGTCAGAGATCTTAAAAATCAATGAAAGGTTGTGATTTTTTAAAATATAAGATCAAAAGGATAAACAATGCAGATTTATTTTTTTACAGCCATATTTGATCATATTTACCAGGGGTGCCAACAATTTTGACCAATATATATTAAAAAAAATTGTTTATTGGTTCTATTATGTATTTTTAGTTTAATATTGGATTATATGTTTTATGTAAAAAAAAAATAATATAAACATATGTACTAAAATATATAGTACTTTTTATTTTTATGCATTGTATTTTAGGATATATTCTATATATTTTATTATTTCTTAAAAAAATTAAGCATATGAAAAATGACAAATAATCAGTGCATTGCCAGACCTCTTCAGTTCCAGTAAAACCCTCTTATGATGTGAAGTGTCTGTTCATCAGTTCTGAGTGCTCGTGTGACGATGACCCGTCCGTCTCTCTTATGGGATTTAATCCGGTTTCCACATGTTGACCGTATGTGTCTGTTTTATCCCGCTTTTCCAGCACGATCCGGATCAGTCGGAAGGGATGGCACATGCTTCTGAACTTCTGCTTCCACACGGCCCTGACGTTCGCCGTGTTCGCCGGAGGCATCAACCGAATCAAACACCCCATCATCTGCCAGGCCGTGAGTCCCGGGCCTTTCTCTCTTTATCTCTCCCTCTCACATTGTCTCTTTCAATGCATTGCCGCCCCTAAAAATCGATTATTCATGTGTAGTGGTGTGTGTACGGAGCTCGCTGCATTATAATCCGCCGTGAGTGTGTGTGTGTGTGTGTGTGTGTGTCATGCATACAGCCTCTGACCTTAATGGAAATGCTTTACAGACTCATCTCTATAGAGCTTCATATATATGTGCACTTTAGATGCTGTTGTTCCTTCAGATGGATGTGTGTGACGAGCAGCGCTGAAGGGTCATTGTGTGGCTCGTATTCACACAGTTCATCATTGTGTAGCTCGACCTCGACATCATGGACTAAAGATGAAGATGATATTAATGTTTGGGTCAGTGGGACGCTGTGTATTTCTATAAGTGCAGCGGGTCTGTTGTATGAGTGTCTTCATTCGACCCTTCACATGAATCTCTGCTGCGGTCTGTAATGGCTTTAACCGCATTCAGACGTAGAAAACATAAATCAAATGCAGTATTGATTACTACACTTTTATGAATCTCATTAGTTTTAAATTCTACTTCCTTGAATGCAAATTTGCATCCTGTTTGGTACCTCAAATCAAATTTAGTAATTTACTAACAATTAGCATTATATAACGTGCGCATGCATTTGAAAGCGTTAGAGATGCACTGATATATCCATTCTGACTGATATAAATAGCCGACACTAATTTTTTATGTTATGGCCAATAACCTATAGCACGATGCTAACATGATTAGCAGGTTGTTGTTATGATGTTAACATGATTAGCATGTTTTAACAAAATGCTAACATGATAGGTATTGTTTTTAGTTAGATGTTAACATGATTAGCATGTTTGCTAACATGATAAGCATGTTGTTAGAATGTTTTAGTATGATGCTACCATGACGTTAACACAATTAGCATGTTGTTAGCATTATTTTAGCACACAAATTAGCATGTTGTTAGCTTAATGCTAGCATGTTTCAACTAGATATTGCTATCACGTTTTAACATTTATTTAACAGGTTTGCATATTTTGACAAAATGTTAACATGATTAGCATGATGATAAGCATGTCTAAATGTTAACATTATTAGCATTTTGGTTAAAAAAAGATGTTTGCTAACATGATGTTAACACAATGCTAAATGCTAGCATGTTTTAATGGTTCACTAGGTGTTGCTAGCACATGTTAACAAGTTTTTTTTTAACATATTGTTTGTGGTTCAACAAAATCCTAATATGATTAGCATGTTACTAGTATGTTTTAGCAAGATGTTAACATGATTATGTTGTTAACATAATGTTAACACAACCACCATGTTGCTAGCATTAAGCTTACAACATGTTTTAATGTTTCACTTTCTATTGTTAACATGTTACCATGTTTTTAACATGTTGTTTCCATGTTTTTGCATATAGCTAGGTGAAGTTAGCATGATTTAACATGTTGTTAACATGATGCTTTCACATTTTAACTTTTATCAAGTTTTAATAGCATTTTTAACATGTTTTAGCTACATGTTTTCGTACACCCGATCGCTAATACACGTGTTAGCACACCTCTCCTCAATAATCCTATAGTACAGTTGCATCATGTTTGCATATTCAAACCAAATTCAGGGATTTAGTGGGACTTTATAAGACAATTACATTTTGAATGGTGCACAATCCTGAATTAAACATGCAATATGACCCACTAAAAATGTCATAGCATGATATATTGCTCAGATACTTTGAGAGTGTTAAATTCACTAGAGATGCACTGATATTACAGTTCTGGCTGGTAAAATAAGAATACATTTCCTGAAGAAAATATAAGTGGTGCTTGCAGTAGCAAAACTCTGCACTTGGTTGCTCTGGTGTTTCTAGGCAGTTGCTAGGGTGGCATGTGTAGTTACTAGGGTGTTGCTAGGTCGTTGCTATGGTATCCTGGATGGTTGCTAGGGTGATGTTAGGGTGTTTTGGATGGTTGCTAGGGTGTTTCTATGTGGTTGCTAGAGAATCCTGGGTGGTTGTTAGGGTGTTGCTAGGCAGATCAGCTTTGAGGTGGTTGTATTGGTGCTTAACAACACCATAGAAACCACCCAGAACACCCTAGTTTTGGGTGGTTGCTATGGTTTTGCTAGGTGGTTGCTAGGGTATCCTGGGTGGTTGTTAGGGTGTTGCTAGTTGGTTGCTAGAGTGTTTTGAGTGGTCGCGAAAATACAGTAAAAATTGTTTTCAAAAGTTTGGGGTTGGTACGTTTTTTTATGTTTTTGATAAAAGTTTATTCTGCTCACCAAGACTACATCTATTTTATCAAAAAATTACAGTAAGAAAATACAGTAAAAATTGTGAAATATTATTACAATTTAAAATAATGGATCTTGTGACTCTGAAGACTGGAGTAATGATGATAAATTCTGCTTTGATCACAGGAATACACTTTACTATATATTCACACAGAGAACAGCTGATCTACACTGGAGGAATATTACACTGATACTGGAGTTATGATCAGATAATGAACAGAAGCACTATATATTCACACAGAGAACAGCTGATCTACACTGGAGGAATATTACACTGATACTGGAGTTATGATCAGATAATGAACAGAAGCACTATATATTCACACAGAGAACAGCTGATCTACACTGGAGGAATATTACACTGATACTGGAGTTATGATCAGATAATGAACAGAAGCACTATATATTCACACAGAGAACAGCTGATCTACACTGAGGAATATTACACTGATACTGGAGTTATGATCAGATAATGAACAGAAGCACTATATATTCACACAGAGAACAGCTGATCTACACTGGAGGAATATTACACTGATACTGGAGTTATGATCAGATAATGAACAGAAGCACTATATATTCACACAGAGAACAGCCGATCTACACTGGAGGAATATTACACTGATACTGGAGTTATGATCAGATAATGAACAGAAGCACTATATATTCACACAGAGAACAGCTGATCTACACTGGAGGAATATTACACTGATACTGGAGTTATGATCAGATAATGAACAGAAGCGCTATATATTCACACAGAGAACAGCTGATCTACACTGGAGGAATATTACACTGATACTGGAGTTATGATCAGATAATGAACAGAAGCACTATATATTCACACAGAGAACAGCTGATCTACACTGGAGGAATATTACACTGATACTGGAGTTATGATCAGATAATGAACAGAAGCACTATATATTCACACAGAGAACAGCTGATCTACACTGGAGGAATATTACACTGATACTGGAGTTATGATCAGATAATGAACAGAAGCACTATATATTCACACAGAGAACAGCTGATCTACACTGGAGGAATATTACACTGATACTGGAGTTATGATCAGATAATGAACAGAAGCACTATATATTCACACAGAGAACAGCTGATCTACACTGGAGGAATATTACACTGATACTGGAGTTATGATCAGATAATGAACAGAAGCACTATATATTCACACAGAGAACAGCCGATCTACACTGGAGGAATATTACACTGATACTGGAGTTATGATCAGATAATGAACAGAAGCACTATATATTCACACAGAGAACAGCTGATCTACACTGGAGGAATATTACACTGATACTGGAGTTATGATCAGATACTGAACAGAAGCGCTATATATTCACACAGAGAACAGCTGATCTACACTGGAGGAATATTACACTGATACTGGAGTTATGATCAGATAATGAACAGAAGCACTATATATTCACACAGAGAACAGCTGATCTACACTGGAGGAATATTACACTGATACTGGAGTTATGATCAGATAATGAACAGAAGCACTATATATTCACACAGAGAACAGCTGATCTACACTGGAGGAATATTACACTGATACTGGAGTTATGATCAGATAATGAACAGAAGCACTATATATTCACACAGAGAACAGCTGATCTACACTGGAGGAATATTACACTGATACTGGAGTTATGATCAGATAATGAACAGAAGCACTATATATTCACACAGAGAACAGCTGATCTACACTGAGGAATATTACACTGATACTGGAGTTATGATCAGATAATGAACAGAAGCACTATATATTCACACAGAGAACAGCTGATCTACACTGAGGAATATTACACTGATACTGGAGTTATGATCAGATAATGAACAGAAGCACTATATATTCACACAGAGAACAGCCGATCTACACTGGAGGAATATTACACTGATACTGGAGTTATGATCAGATAATGAACAGAAGCACTATATATTCACACAGAGAACAGCTGATCTACACTGGAGGAATATTACACTGATACTGGAGTTATGATCAGATAATGAACAGAAGCACTATATATTCACACAGAGAACAGCTGATCTACACTGAGGAATATTACACTGATACTGGAGTTATGATCAGATAATGAACAGAAGCACTATATATTCACACAGAGAACAGCTGATCTACACTGGAGGAATATTACACTGATACTGGAGTTATGATCAGATAATGAACAGAAGCACTATATATTCACACAGAGAACAGCTGATCTACACTGGAGGAATATTACACTGATACTGGAGTTATGATCAGATAATGAACAGAAGCACTATATATTCACACAGAGAACAGCTGATCTACACTGGAGGAATATTACACTGATACTGGAGTTATGATCAGATAATGAGCAGAAGCACTATATATTCACACAGAGAACAGCTGATCTACACTGGAGGAATATTACACTGATACTGGAGTTATGATCAGATAATGAACAGAAGCTATATATTCACACAGAGAACAGCTGATCTACACTGGAGGAATATTACACTGATACTGGAGTTATGATCAGATAATGAGCAGAAGCACTATATATTCACACAGAGAACAGCTGATCTACACTGGAGGAATATTACACTGATACTGGAGTTATGATCAGATAATGAGCAGAAGCACTATATATTCACACAGAGAACAGCTGATCTACACTGGAGGAATATTACACTGATACTGGAGTTATGATCAGATAATGAACAGAAGCACTATATATTCACACAGAGAACAGCTGATCTACACTGGAGGAATATTACACTGATACTGGAGTTATGATCAGATAATGAGCAGAAGCACTATATATTCACACAGAGAACAGCTGATCTACACTGGAGGAATATTACACTGATACTGCAGTTATGATCAGATAATGAACAGAAGCGCTATATATTCACACAGAGAACAGCTGATCTACACTGGAGGAATATTACACTGATACTGGAGTTATGATCAGATAATGAACAGAAGCACTATATATTCACACAGAGAACAGCCAATCTACACTGGAGGAATATTACACTGATACTGGAGTTATGATCAGATAATGAACAGAAGCACTATATATTCACACAGAGAACAGCTGATCTACACTGGAGGAATATTACACTGATACTGGAGTTATGATCAGATAATGAACAGAAGCACTATATATTCACACAGAGAACAGCTGATCTACACTGGAGGAATATTACACTGATACTGGAGTTATGATCAGATAATGAACAGAAGCACTATATATTCACACAGAGAACAGCTGATCTACACTGGAGGAATATTACACTGATACTGGAGTTATGATCAGATAATGAACAGAAGCACTATATATTCACACAGAGAACAGCTGATCTACACTGGAGGAATATTACACTGATACTGGAGTTATGATCAGATAATGAACAGAAGCACTATATATTCACACAGAGAACAGCTGATCTACACTGGAGGAATATTACACTGATACTGAAGTTATGATCAGATAATGAAGCAGAAGCACTATATATTCACACAGAGAACAGCTGATCTACACTGGAGGAATATTACACTGATACTGGAGTTATGATCAGATAATGAACAGAAGCACTATATATTCACACAGAGAACAGCTGATCTATACTGGAGGAATATTACACTGATACTGGAGTTATGATCAGATAATGAACAGAAGCACTATATATTCACACAGAGAACAGCTGATCTACACTGGAGGAATATTACACTGATACTGGAGTTATGATCAGATAATGAACAGAAGCACTATATATTCACACAGAGAACAGCTGATCTACACTGGAGGAATATTACACTGATACTGGAGTTATGATCAGATAATGAACAGAAGCACTATATATTCACACAGAGAACAGCTGATCTACACTGGAGGAATATTACACTGATACTGGAGTTATGATCAGATAATGAACAGAAGCACTATATATTCACACAGAGAACAGCTGATCTACACTGAGGAATATTACACTGATACTGGAGTTATGATCAGATAATGAACAGAAGCACTATATATTCACACAGAGAACAGCTGATCTACACTGAGGAATATTACACTGATACTGGAGTTATGATCAGATAATGAACAGAAGCACTATATATTCACACAGAGAACAGCTGATCTACACTGGAGGAATATTACACTGATACTGGAGTTATGATCAGATAATGAACAGAAGCACTATATATTCACACAGAGAACAGCTGATCTACACTGGAGGAATATTACACTGATACTGGAGTTATGATCAGATAATGAACAGAAGCACTATATATTCACACAGAGAACAGCTGATCTACACTGGAGGAATATTACACTGATACTGGAGTTATGATCAGATAATGAACAGAAGCACTATATATTCACACAGAGAACAGCTGATCTACACTGGAGGAATATTACACTGATACTGGAGTTATGATCAGATAATGAACAGAAGCACTATATATTCACACAGAGAACAGCTGATCTACACTGGAGGAATATTACACTGATACTGGAGTTATGATCAGATAATGAGCAGAAGCACTATATATTCACACAGAGAACAGCTGATCTACACTGGAGGAATATTACACTGATACTGCAGTTATGATCAGATAATGAACAGAAGCTATATATTCACACAGAGAACAGCTGATCTACACTGAGGAATATTACACTGATACTGGAGTTATGATCAGATAATGAGCAGAAGCACTATATATTCACACAGAGAACAGCCGATCTAAACTGGAGGAATATTACACTGATACTGCAGTTATGATCAGATAATGAACAGAAGCGCTATATATTCACACAGAGAACAGCTGATCTACACTGGAGGAATATTACACTGATACTGGAGTTATGATCAGATAATGAACAGAAGCACTATATATTCACACAGAGAACAGCTGATCTACACTGGAGGAATATTACACTGATACTGGAGTTATGATCAGATAATGAACAGAAGCACTATATATTCACACAGAGAACAGCTGATCTACACTGAGGAATATTACACTGATACTGGAGTTATGATCAGATAATGAACAGAAGCACTATATATTCACACAGAGAACAGCTGATCTACACTGGAGGAATATTACACTGATACTGGAGTTATGATCAGATAATGAACAGAAGCACTATATATTCACACAGAGAACAGCTGATCTACACTGGAGGAATATTACACTGATACTGGAGTTATGATCAGATAATGAACAGAAGCGCTATATATTCACACAGAGAACAGCTGATCTACACTGGAGGAATATTACACTGATACTGGAGTTATGATCAGATAATGAACAGAAGCACTATATATTCACACAGAGAACAGCTGATCTACACTGGAGGAATATTACACTGATACTGGAGTTATGATCAGATAATGAACAGAAGCACTATATATTCACACAGAGAACAGCTGATCAACACTGAGGAATATTACACTGATACTGGAGTTATGATCAGATAATGAACAGAAGCACTATATATTCACACAGAGAACAGCTGATCTACACTGGAGGAATATTACACTGATACTGGAGTTATGATCAGATAATGAACAGAAGCACTATATATTCACACAGAGAACAGCTGATCTACACTGGAGGAATATTACACTGATACTGGAGTTATGATCAGATAATGAAGCAGAAGCACTATATATTCACACAGAGAACAGCTGATCTACACTGGAGGAATATTACACTGATACTGGAGTTATGATCAGATAATGAGCAGAAGCACTATATATTCACACAGAGAACAGCTGATCTACACTGGAGGAATATTACACTGATACTGGAGTTATGATCAGATAATGAACAGAAGCACTATATATTCACACAGAGAACAGCCGATCTACACTGAGGAATATTACACTGATACTGGAGTTATGATCAGATAATGAACAGAAGCACTATATATTCACACAGAGAACAGCTGATCTACACTGGAGGAATATTACACTGATACTGGAGTTATGATCAGATAATGAACAGAAGCGCTATATATTCACACAGAGAACAGCTGATCTACACTGGAGGAATATTACACTGATACTGGAGTTATGATCAGATAATCAACAGAAGCGCTATATATTCACACAGAGAACAGCTGATCTACACTGAGGAATATTACACTGATACTGGAGTTATGATCAGATAATGAACAGAAGCGCTATATATTCACACAGAGAACAGCTGATCTACACTGGAGGAATATTACACTGATACTGGAGTTATGATCTGATAATGAACAGAAGCGCTATATATTCACACAGAGAACAGCTGATCTACACTGGAGGAATATTACACTGTTTCTGGATTTATGATCAGATAATGAACAGAAGCGTTATATATTCACACAGAGAACAGCTGATCTACACTGGAGGAATATTACACTGATACTGGAGTTATGATCAGATAATGAACAGAAGCACTATATATTCACACAGAGAACAGCTGATCTACACTGAGGAATATTACACTGATACTGGAGTTATGATCAGATAATGAACAGAAGCAGTATATATATTCACACAGAGAACAGCCGATCTACACTGGAGGAATATTACACTGATACTGGAGTTATGATCAGATAATGAACAGAAGCACTATATATTCACACAGAGAACAGCTGATCTACACTGAGGAATATTACACTGATACTGGAGTTATGATCAGATAATGAACAGAAGCAGTATATATTCACACAGATAACAGCTGATCTACACTGGAGGAATATTACACTGATACTGGAGTTATGATCAGATAATGAACAGAAGCACTATATATTCACACAGAGAACAGCTGATCTACACTGGAGGAATATTACACTGATACTGGAGTTATGATCAGATAATGAACAGAAGCGCTATATATTCACACAGAGAACAGCTGATCTACACTGAGGAATATTACACTGATACTGGAGTTATGATCAGATAATGAACAGAAGCGCTATATATTCACACAGAGAACAGCTGATCTACACTGAGGAATATTACACTGATACTGGAGTTATGATCAGATAATGAACAGAAGCACTATATATTCACACAGAGAACAGCTGATCTACACTGAGGAATATTACACTGATACTGGAGTTATGATCAGATAATGAACAGAAGCACTATATATTCACACAGAGAACAGCTGATCTACACTGGAGGAATATTACACTGATACTGGAGTTATGATCAGATAATGAACAGAAGCGCTATATATTCACACAGAGAACAGCTGATCTACACTGGAGGAATATTACACTGATACTGGAGTTATGATCAGATAATGAACAGAAGCACTATATATTCACACAGAGAACAGCTGATCTACACTGGAGGAATATTACACTGATACTGGAGTTATGATCAGATAATGAACAGAAGCACTATATATTCACACAGAGAACAGCTGATCTACACTGGAGGAATATTACACTGATACTGGAGTTATGATCAGATAATGAACAGAAGCACTATATATTCACACAGAGAACAGCTGATCAACACTGAGGAATATTACACTGATACTGGAGTTATGATCAGATAATGAACAGAAGCACTATATATTCACACAGAGAACAGCTGATCTACACTGGAGGAATATTACACTGATACTGGAGTTATGATCAGATAATGAACAGAAGCACTATATATTCACACAGAGAACAGCCGATCTACACTGGAGGAATATTACACTGATACTGGAGTTATGATCAGATAATGAGCAGAAGCACTATATATTCACATAGAGAACAGCTGATCTACACTGGGGAATATTACACTGATACTGGAGTTATGATCAGATAATGAGCAGAAGCACTATATATTCACACAGAGAACAGCTGATCTACACTGGAGGAATATTACACTGATACTGGAGTTATGATCAGATAATGAACAGAAGCACTATATATTCACACAGAGAACAGCTGATCTACACTGGAGGAATATTACACTGATACTGGAGTTATGATCAGATAATGAGCAGAAGCACTATATATTCACACAGAGAACAGCTGATCTACACTGGAGGAATATTACACTGATACTGGAGTTATGATCAGATAATGAACAGAAGCACTATATATTCACACAGAGAACAGCTGATCTACACTGGAGGAATATTACACTGATACTGGAGTTATGATCAGATAATCAACAGAAGCTATATATTCACACAGAGAACAGCTGATCTACACTGAGGAATATTACACTGATACTGGAGTTATGATCAGATAATGAACAGAAGCGCTATATATTCACACAGAGAACAGCTGATCTACACTGGAGGAATATTACACTGATACTGGAGTTATGATCAGATAATGAACAGAAGCGCTATATATCCACACAGAGAACAGCTGATCTACACTGGAGGAATATTACACTGTTTCTGGATTTATGATCAGATAATGAACAGAAGCACTATATATTCACACAGAGAACAGCTGATCTACACTGAGGAATATTACACTGATACTGGAGTTATGATCAGATAATGAACAGAAGCACTATATATTCACACAGAGAACAGCTGATCTACACTGGAGGAATATTACACTGATACTGGAGTTATGATCAGATAATGAACAGAAGCACTAAATATTCACACAGAGAACAGCTGATCTACACTGGAGGAATATTACACTGATACTGGAGTTATGATCAGATAATGAACAGAAGCGCTATATATCCACACAGAGAACAGCTGATCTACACTGGAGGAATATTACACTGTTTCTGGATTTATGATCAGATAATGAACAGAAGCACTATATATTCACACAGAGAACAGCTGATCTACACTGAGGAATATTACACTGATACTGGAGTTATGATCAGATAATGAGCAGAAGCACTATATATTCACACAGAGAACAGCTGATCTACACTGGAGGAATATTACACTGATACTGGAGTTATGATCAGATAATGAACAGAAGCACTATATATTCACACAGAGAACAGCTGATCTACACTGGAGGAATATTACACTGATTCTGTCAGGAAAAAGTGCGGATTCAGTTGCAGGTAACAGAAGAATTTATTTTGGCTCAAAAACGGACACAGGAAAATAGCAGGAACTCAAAAGGCATATGAATTATCCAAATTAAATGTCCACTGGTCCGGTGAGCACCATTAACCAACGACAGGTCCCAAGCGTCACCGATGACGCAACGTTGAAGACCCGCTGTGTTCACGGATGCACGTGAAGGGCGCGCAGCAAGGGAATTCCCCGAAGAGGGTGGCGAGCGTGCAGAGAGGGACTGGAGCGAAGCCTCCGAACTTCAACGGAGCGAGCGCCACCAGGACCCGTAGTAAGGAGAAAAGTTCTGGCAGACGAGAGGGAGAAAGCAAAAAGAACAAAAAATAAAACAGCACTGAGACTCTGAACAAGCACGACACGGCAGGACAGGACAATAGTGAAAGTAGGTCACGAGCGAAAGTGTTGCGCTACATACCACAACGGTCTGACAAAAGACTGAGAACAAGAGGGTCTAATATAGGGGAGAATAACGAGGGAGAATTAGCAACCGGTGAACGAAGAGCCCAAATGGGAATTAAGAATGATGAAGGGGAGGGGGGAAATAGTCACAAAGATAGCGATCACCTGGCACTCGTCAATAAGCCCATGTGCTCAAGACAAACAACACATACAATACAATGAGGAGGAAAACAGATCAGACCGAAGTCCTTACAGTACCCCAGGAGCGCCACCTGGCGCCCCTGAGAGGGGCTCACCTCGTCGCCGACGGAAGTCCTCAACCAGAGTCTGGTCCAGAATATCCCGAGCCGGAATCCAACTCCTCTCCTCAGGACCGTAACCCTCCCAGTCCACCAAATACTGGAACCCCCGACCACGGCGTCTAACGTCCAAAAGCTTTCTCACCGTGTACACTGGAGAACCATCCACTAGACGAGGGGGTGGAGGTGGCGGGGGAGAAACAGGATTAAGAGGGGACCAAAACACAGGTTTAACCCTGGACACATGAAAAACAGGGTGAACCCGACCAAGAGTGTGAGGAAGCTTGAGCCGCACTGCCACCGGACTGAGGACCTTGATGATGCGATATGGCCCAATGAACTTGGGTGCCAGCTTACGAGAAGACCCCCGGAGAGGCAAGTCCTTGGTGGATAGCCATACCTTCTGACCGCAAACATAATGGGGAGCCGGGGTCCGGTGACGGTCGGCCGCCGCTTTGGTCCGTCTGGAAGCCCGGGCCAAGGCCTCCTTAGCCCTCCTCCAGGTGCGGCGACACCGGCGAACAAAGGCTAAGGCAGACGGGACCGCGGCGTCGGGTTCCTGTGCAGGAAAAAGAGGTGGTTGAAAACCCATAGAACATTGAAATGGAGACAAACCCGTAGACGCTACCGGCAGGGAGTTGTGGGAATATTCAACCCACGGTAGCTGCTGACTCCAGGAGCTCGGATTACATGATGTCAGGCAGCGGAGCGTTCGTTCGAGATCCTGGTTGGCTCGCTCAGCCTGCCCATTGGTCTGGGGTGAAAACCTGAAGACAGACTCGTTGAGGCCCCGATCTGTCTACAGAACTCTTTCCAAAACCGAGAGACAAACTGGGGTCCTCTGTCGGAGACCACATCTACCGGAAGACCATGGATCCGGAAGACGTGGTCCACCACCACCTGTGCCGTCTCTTTGGCGGAAGGGAGCTTGGGTAAGGGGATAAAATGGGCGCCTTAGAAGCGATCCACCACCGTTAAGATCACGGTGTTACCTCTCGATGGGGGAAGACCAGTGACAAAATCAAGGGCCAGGTGTGACCAAGGACGAGAGGAATAGGTAAAGGCTGCAACAGACCAACAGGAGGGTGGTTAGACGTCTTGTTTTGAGCGCACACTGAGCAAGCCAACACAAACTGCCTGACATCTTGGGCCATGGACGGCCACCAAAATCGCTGACGGATGGCAGCCAGCGACCTCGAACCCCGGATGACAGGCGACTCTGGACTCATGACCCCACCGGAGGACCTCAGGGCGCAGCACTACCGGCACAAACAACCGACCCCCTGGACACCCTTCCGGGACCTCCTCCCCCCGCATGGCGTCCCTCACCCGTCGCTCGATATCCCAGGAAAGGGACCCCACCACCACCTCTTTGGAGAGAATGGTTCTGGGTGTCAACTCCTCCCCAGGACTCTCGAAGAGACGAGAGAGGGCATCAGGTTTAACATTTTTGGAACCTGGCCGTCGAGAGGGAAAAGTTAAAGCGCCCGAAGAAGAGTGCCCAGCGGGCTGGCGGGCATTCAACCTCTTGGCTGAGCGGACATACTCTAAATTCTTGTGATCCGTCCAGACCAAGAAGGGCTCCGCTGCTCCCTCCAGCCAGTGGCGCCACTCCCCCAGAGCCAGCCTGACTGCCAACAGCTCCCTGTTGCCTATGTCGTAATTTCGCTCCGCAGGGCTCAAACGGTGAGAGAAGAAGGCACACGGGTGCACCTTCCCATCTCCGGAAAACCGCTGAGACAGGACCGCCTACCCCGACATCCGAGGCATCCACCTCAACAATGAATTGCCGTTCAGAATCTGGAAGACAGAGAACAGGAGCAGAGATGAACCGGGATTTAAGAACATCAAAGGCCTCCTGGGCCTGGGAACTCCATCTGAACGGTACCTTAGGAGAGGTGAGTGCTGTTAAAGTGCAGCGACCAGGCTAAAGTTCGGATGAATCGCCTATAGAAGTTGGCAAATCCAGGAACCGCTGCAGAGCCTTCCGAGAGTCAGGGGTTGGCCACTCGACCACGGCCCTTACCTTAGCGGGATCGGCCTTAATTCCCTCCGTTGAAATTATGTGCCCCAAGAACGAAACTGACTTAACGTGGAACATGCACTTCTCCGCCTTGACATAGAGCTGGTTCTCTAGTAGCCGTTGTAGCACCTGACGAACGTGTTGGGTGTGTACCTGCAAAGAGGGAGAGAAGATAAGAATATCATCAAGGTACACAAAGACAAATCTGTTTACCATGTCCCTCAACACGTCGTTCACCAGGGCCTGGAAGACAGCTGGGGCATTGGTGAGCCCGAAGGGTAGGACCCGGTATTCAAAATGTCCCGTAGGGGTGTTAAAGGCTGTCTTCCACTCATCCCCCTCGCGTATACGGATCAAATGGTAAGCATTACGGAGGTCTAGCTTAGTAAAGACCTTAGCTCCCTGTAACAACTCAAAAGCTGATGACATCAAAGGCAGAGGATACCTATTTCTTATAGTGATGTCATTGAGACCCTGTAGTCAATACAGGGTCGCGAAACCATCCTTCTTCTTAACAAAGAAGAACCCAGCCCCAGCCGGTGAGGAAGAGGGACGGATGAGGCCGGCATTTAAAGACTCCTGAATATACGTGTCCATGGCCTCTCTCTCCGGACCAGACAGTGAGTACAGACGACCCTTGGGCGGAGAAGTGCCTGGGAGGAGATCGATGGCACAGTCATACGGCCGATGAGGAGGTAAGGATGTGGCCCGGGACTTACTGAAGACCTGACAAAGATCGCGGTACTCCGCCGGGACGCCGGTGAGATCCGCCTCCTCAACCTGAAAAACAGAAAACACAGAGCAAGGAGACAAGGCAGCACCCAAACAAGACGCAAGACAAGACTGACTCCACGACAAAATAGAGTTCCCTGACCAATCCACGTGAGGGTTGTGCTGTACCAGCCACGGGTGCCCTAAGACAATAGGAGCACTCGGGGAATCTAGAAGATACAGCTCCATTACCTCCCGGTGATTGCCAGAGACTATAACACTTATGGAAGGTGTAGAATGGGTAATGGAAGAGATGAGGAGCCCATTAAGGCCTCGGACAGAGATAGGAGAAGGAAGAGGAATGGCAGGAATACCCCACAGAGCAGCAATGGAGACATCCAGGAAGTTGCCCTCGGCACCTGAGTCAATCAATGCCGAACAGGAGTGAACAGTGTCCTTATATTGCACAGAGACACTCAGCATTGTATGCGTGAGATAGGGAGTTGAAACAAGGAGAAAGCGCCCACCAGGATTCCCGGACTACTGGTGGGCTCCGGCTTTTAAAGGACAGAGAATAGCCCGATGTCCTGGCTTCCCGCAGTACAAGCAAAGGCCCCGAGCCAACCGATCCTGTTTCTCCTTCGGGGTGAGACGAAGTCGACCCACTTGCATGGGCTCCGGTTCTGTTGAAGGAGGGAAAGATGAAGGAGCAGCACTGGACCCATACTCATCCATGGTCTGGAAGGATCGAGCTGTCCACCGCTGGCGTCGACGTTGCAGACGTCCCTCCACCAGTGCCAACTCCACAAGAGCGTCAAAATCTGGAGGCAGCTCATGTGTAACGATCTCGTCCAGAATGTCACTGTCCAGCCCCTCTCGAAACCTGGCACGTAATGCTGCCTCATTCCAATCACAAGCTGCTGCCAGAGTTCTGAAATGGATTGAGTACTCTGTAACGGAGCGTCTGCCCTGACTCAGCCGCAACAACTGGGAAGCTGCCTCATCGCCCTGAGTAGAGCGGTCAAACAGCTTTAACATTTCTGCTCTGAAGTCCTCAAGCGTGGAACAAAAGGGGCCCGAGCCTCCCATACAGCGGTAGCCCAGTCACGGGCCCGTCCTTTCAGGAGGGTGATAACAAATGCTACCTGAGACTCCTCTGTCGCATAGCGGCGGGGCTGGAGAGCAAAAACGAGAGAGCACTGTGACAGGAAGGCCCGACACGAACTGGGATCACCATCATAGACCGGCGGACTATTAGCATGAGGTTCTGGCTCAGCATGAGATGGAGAATGGCCGTATGCAGCAACTGACCTGCTGGTCATGGCCTCCCGCTGAAGCTCCTGTACCTGGAGGCTTAGATCAGCTACCTGAGCTGACAGGCACTCAACATCCCGTGAAGTGGCTGTTAACTGGCTGGAATGCTGACCCAGAAGAATGCCCTGTTGACTGACTGCAGTTCTGACCTGGTCTGCACCTGCTGAATCCATCCTTTGGTCAGACCGTTCTGTCAGGAAAAAGTGCGGATTCAGTTGCAGGTAACAGAAGAATTTATTTTGGCTCAAAAACGGACACAGGAAAATAGCAGGAACTCAAAGGCATATGAATTATCCAAATTAAATGTCCACAAGTCCGGTGAGCACCATTAAACAAGGACAGTTCCCAACGTCACCGATGGCAGCGTTGAAGACCGCTGTGTTCACGGATGCACGTGAAGGGCGCGCAGCAAGGGAATTCCCGAGAGGGTGGCGGCGTGCAGAGAGGGACTGGGCGAAGCCTCCGAACTTCAACGGGCGGCGCCACCAGGACCCGTAGTAAGGAGAAAAGTTCTGGCAGACGAGAGGGAGAAAGCAAAAAAGAACAAAAAATAAAACAGCACTGAGACTCTGAACAAGCACGACACGGCAGGACAGGACAATAGTGAAAGTAGGTCACGAGCGAAAGTGTTGCGCTACATACCACAACGGTCTGACAAAAGACTGAGAACAAGAGGGTCTAATATAGGGGAGAATAACGAGGGAGAATTAGCAACCGGTGAACGAAGAGCCCAAATGGGAATTAAGAATGATGAAGGGGAGGGGGGAAATAGTCACAAAGATAGCGATCACCTGGCACTCGTCAATAAGCCCATGTGCTCAAGACAAACAACACATACAATACAATGAGGAGGAAAACAGATCAGACCGAAGTCCTTACAGATACTGGAGTTATGATCAGATAATGAACAGAAGCGCTATATATTCACACAGAGAACAGCTGATCTACACTGAGGAATATTACACTGATACTGGAGTTATGATCAGATAATGAACAGAAAGCGTATATATTCACACAGAGAACAGCTGATCTACACTGGAGGAATATTACACTGATACTGGAGTTATGATCAGATAATGAACAGAAGCACTATATATTCACACAGAGAACAGCTGATCTACACTGGAGGAATATTACACTGATACTGGAGTTATGATCAGATAATGAGCAGAAGCACTATATATTCACACAGAGAACAGCTGATCTACACTGAGGAATATTACACTGATACTGGAGTTATGATCAGATAATGAACAGAAGCACTATATATTCACACAGAGAACAGCTGATCTACACTGAGGAATATTACACTGATACTGGAGTTATGATCAGATAATGAACAGAAGCACTATATATTCACACAGTGAACAGCTGATCTACACTGAGGAATATTACACTGATACTGGAGTTATGATCAGATAATGAACAGAAGCGCTATATATTCACACAGAGAACAGCTGATCTACACTGGAGGAATATTACACTGATACTGGAGTTATGATCAGATAATGAACAGAAGCACTATATATTCACACAGAGAACAGCTGATCTACACTGAGGAATATTACACTGATACTGGAGTTATGATCAGATAATGAACAGAAGCGCTATATATTCACACAGAGAACAGCTGATCTACACTGAGGAATATTACACTGATACTGGAGTTATGATCAGATAATGAACAGAAGCACTATATATTCACACAGAGAACAGCTGATCTACACTGAGGAATATTACACTGATACTGGAGTTATGATCAGATAATGAACAGAAGCGCTATATATTCACACAGAGAACAGCTGATCTACACTGAGGAATATTACACTGATACTGGAGTTATGATCAGATAATGAACAGAAGCGCTATATATTCACACAGAGAACAGCTGATCTACACTGGAGGAATATTACACTGATACTGGAGTTATGATCAGATAATGAACAGAAGCACTATATATTCACACAGAGAACAGCTGATCTACACTGGAGGAATATTACACTGATACTGGAGTTATGATCAGATAATGAACAGAAGCACTATATATTCACACAGAGAACAGCTGATCTACACTGGAGGAATATTACACTGATACTGGAGTTATGATCAGATAATGAACAGAAGCACTATATATTCACACAGAGAACAGCTGATCTACACTGGAGGAATATTACACAATTTTTTCTTTATTGTTGATCAAATAAACGCACCCTTGGTGAGCAGATCTTTTATTATTCCAAACCTTTGACTGGTACTGTATATATAATGTGTAATCTAAAGTTATATGGAGCAGTAATTACATCAATTAAAACAAACATCTAAACAAATGTCCTTCTGCTTAGTGTAACAACGCAGATTTGCATGTGGTTGATCACGTTTCTGGCTAGAACATGTTGTTAAGCTCCGGTCAAACGGCTCTGTGTTTGTCCGGGATTTTCCGCAGGGTTCAGTCTCTCGGCTCAAGGTCGTTCTCAGTTTTATATTTATTCATCTTCATGTGTTTCATCTCAGAGAGCCTGCGTTGCTCTGCCGCCTGTAGAGACGCTGGATTTGATTGGCCTTGGCCGAGTGATGGATGACATGTGAAAGTGTAATCTGTGTAATGGGAATCCGGTGTCAGTCATTGTCTCCTGATGATATGGATCTGAATTTTACCCTTCTGGGTAATTCCACATGAGTGTTTGTGAACATATATGTTGTTTTCACAGCCCGCGTGGCTCCCCAGACGAGCTCGCAGGGGTAATGTGATTATTTTATTCGCTGTCTCTGCAAACAGAGCGATGTGTAAGTGGATGAGAGAAATTATATTTAGTCGATTCCTGCTGAATATATGACAGCGCAGCATTTCATTTAGATTAAAGATGAACAAAATAATGCGGCGGCAGAGAGACAGGAACTGTGTTATATGTTCAGCTGAGTGAGCTTAACGTTCATCTGTGTGTGTTTTGCAGTTGTAGTATCATTACTATTAGTGTTTTTATTTTAATAGCCGGTGTATTGGCATGGCTGATTAATTGGCCTTGAGATTATTAAGATCAGTCGCTAACTATTTTATGTGTCTCATTTTCCATTAGATTTAATGGTCAAAAGACACACATGAAGCTACTGTTATCCATCCTGATGTGTTTGATTTGATAGATGACAACCAAAGGCAAAATTATCACTTAATAAAGCTGTTATAGAGGCAATGATGTCTGTTGCTATCTGTAATATACTTGAAATATCTTTGAAAGAGACTCTTCTGCTCACCAAAGCTGCGTTTATCTGTTCAAAAATACAGTAAAAATTGTGAATATATAGTGCAGTGTGATTTATTCCTGTGATCAAAGCTGAATTTATCATCATTACTCCAGTCTTCAGTGTCACATGATCCTTCACTAATCATTCTCAAAAGAGGATCTGATGATCAACACACATTTATGATTATTATCAGTGTTGAAAACAATCATATTTGTATGTAAAACCTGATATCTTTTATTTTTCATGATTCTTTGATGAATAGAAAGTTCAAAAGAACAGCATTTATTTGAAATAGAATCTTTTGTAACATCATAAATGTATTTATGGAAATTCAGCTTTGATCATTTCACAATTTTTACTGTATTTTTGATCAAATAAACGCAGCCTTGATGAGCAGAAGAGACTTTTTCA
>CM040927.1:41220034-41222534 GCA_023029165.1 Gobiocypris rarus | reverse complement strand
AATTGACTGGATTCGAGGAGTTTTGTGGTTGAAATTTAAAAAGTATCAAATCCTTCTCTCGCGGGTCAATCTAACCCCGTTAGGAATGAATGGAAGGATTCAGTGCACACAGAAAAACCTAAAAATGCTCAAAATTCAAACTAAACTTTACCAAAAAGTGCTTGTATAATGTGTCTCTGAAAGCATTCTGAAGAGCAGCTGACTTTAGGACCCAGCGGAGCAGCTCATCCGCTCCATATTGAGCTATAAGAGCATGAAATATCATCTTATATTAGAGTTTTTCCACCAGAGGTCGGCAGAGACACCCAATGTGAGATATTCTGAGCTCAATTAAAAGAGTTATGCAGGAAATTGTGAGTTATGTTGAATTGAAATTGACAGAATGTGCTTTAATGATTATTTATTGATAAAATCTAGTAATTTAAAAGGTAAATAAAATACAAAATGACAAAAAATCTCCAAATTAATTGCATGAAAATATTGAAAAAATATTATCAAAATTAAATTAAATGTTTCAGGACCAAAAAAAATTATCATTTGGGTCATTTTGACCCGTGAGGGAAGAATTTGTTATAAAGTGCGTGGGAATGATAAATGAACAAACCTTCCGGATACAGATGTGCTGAAGTGGAGATTTCCGCCTTTAAAAATATAGATTGTAATTAAAATCAGATCCAAATAAATACAGTGCAATAAAATAAACACATAAATGTGTATTTGCCTGACATGCTATGCAAGCAGAATAGACCAAACTGACCAGTGCATGAGAAAACATGCTTTAAAACACTTTAAATACTTCAAAATATTACAGTAAAATCCATATCGTGTGTAACGACGGTTGGTTCTTCTATTATGGTTAATGTTCATCTTGTTTTCGGGCCATTAGTCAGCAGATCCTGTGTAAACACTGCAGGTGTGATGAAGGTCACAGACGCAGCGCTGCATCTTTAATTGAACCGAGCCGAGAGACCGATCGCTTCACGTTCATCTCGTGCTGGTATCCCAGGGCATGAGCTGTTACGCACTTTCTGCCTGTAATGCACCGTTTCCATCCTCACATCACACACAGATCGTGCCGTTTAGACTACAATAATGTTCCAGTGGTTAACATTAGTGCGACATGCACTGTAAACAATGAGGTAACACTTTCTATAAAGCCTGTCTTTATAAGGGAATTCATGCATTGTGCCTTATAATGTGTGTTGTATCATCTGACAAATAATTATAAAAACAGTTACAAAACATTATAATACTTACCTATTTGTGATTATAACTTTTAAGAGTGCAATGCATTATAACACTAGATAAAGTCTGCATTTATAAAGCATCATAAGTGTATTCTCAATGCATTATAATGTGTTTGGTATCATCTGATAAATAATCATAACTGTTACAATACATTACCTATTTGTGATTATAACTTTTAAGAGTTCAATGCATTGTAACATCATATGAATTCTGCATTGAAGTGAATACATTCATGTTCATTGTGTGTTATAAATCATCATACACTAAATAGTTATAACCCCAGATAGGTAAGGATTATTACTGTTGTTATGATTATTCATGAGATGATACAACGCATTATAATGTTGTTTATAAGGCATTATGCATGTATTGAGAATACCCGTATGATGCATTATAAATGCAGACTTTATCTAGTGTTATAATGCATTGCACTCATACAAGTTATAACCACATATAGGAAAGTATATTGTGTTGTAACTGTTGCTATGATTATTTATTTATTAGATGATACAATATATTATGCATGTATTATAATGAATTATAATTAAGAATAGCCTTATAATGAATTATAAATACAAAAATGATTTTTCAAAGATGTAAATTTTAAGATTATTACAAGAACATTTCATTTAATTCTTTCAACTTAAAAATGTTATGTTTAATTCAATGTGCAATTATTTTGTAATTATTTCTGAAATGTACTTGCAATTTCTGAATAAAAATAATATAAAATGGCAAGGATGCATTAAAGTGATCAAAAGTGACACTAAAGACATTTATAATGTTACAAAATATTATTTTTTCTAATAGATGCTGTTCTTTTGAACTTTCTATTCATTAAAGTATCCTGTAATATAAAATATATCACAGTTTCCACACAAATATGAATGATAATAATCATAAATGTGTGTTGATCATCAGATCCTCATATGAGAATGATTAGTGAAGGATCATGTGACACTGAAGACTGGAGTAATGATGATAAATTCAGCTTTGATCACAGGAATAAATCACACTGCACTATATATTCACACAGAGAACAGCAGGAATATTTCTCTGTTTTTTCAGTATTTCTGATCAGATAAACGCAGCTTTGGTGAGCAGAAGAGACTCTGATGAAGCCGAGTGTGCAGACAGGAGGATCTGGTGATTTTAGGTTCATAAATGGCCACATACTGTATCACACAGCAAACAGCTTTTTCTGAAAATGTCTGATTTTATGAATTATGCAGCGTGTTTGAACGACACCCGC
>CM040927.1:41187534-41210034 GCA_023029165.1 Gobiocypris rarus | reverse complement strand
CTTATTATTATTGCCTATTTATTTTTAAATTTTCATATTGCTGTATTATTTTCCGATCAGTTTCTGCCTTTATGAATTCTGATTTGTCTGTCACGTTTGACATTTGTAATTTGAGAGTTCTCTGTGCGTTTGATAAACGAGGCCCCTGGTTTCACTTCTGCAGCATCAGATGTCCATTGGCCATGTTCACACTGCAGTTCAATCTGGAGTCACTTCTCTTACGGGAGTTTAGTGTGGATCTTATTTCCAGAAGTGTGTTTCTGAGCAAACTGCTCGTCAGTCCTAAAAACTGCATTGTGTACGTGAACATTGTGTTACAAGCTGGGACATTTATCTCTACAGGTAACAAACTGTGTGTGTATTGTGTGTGTGTGTGTGTGTGTGTGTGTGTGTGTGTGTGTGTGTGTGTGTGTGTGTGTGTGTGTGTGTGTGTGTGTGTGTGTGTGTGTGTGTGTGTGCGTGCATTATGTGATGAAAAGAAGCATTTCAAAGGATTTTGCCATATATTTATTTTCATAGATGTATTGAGAGTCCCTCGAATGTCTGAATCATTTCTGAGAAAAACTTCCAAATACATTAAAATTCACCAGCAATTTTAAACACCCATAGTCCATTAGCTCAACATGTTTAATATATACTGTGAATATCAACTAGAGAATACTTAGTAACACACAAAAAAGGCCTGCTTCTGTCTAACTTCTGTTCTGCCGTTGAAATGTGCAATGTAAACAGACAAAGAAGCTCCGCTCCAAACCCTGGTGAGACGCTCGTCTGTTTTTATGATTATTACAGTAGCGTCAGCTTAGAAACATGCTAATTCAGACTCTATTTTGTGAAAATATTCAGTCCTAAATTAAAGATTTACCTATTTTTGAATTGCATATAAAATGTCCATGCATTTGGATCTCACAGTTTTAACATAAACACACTAATAAGCGTAATCTGATGCATATTTGTCAGTCATAAATGAAGCAGGTCAGATTTCTGTAATAGTGCTAATACACTCTAATGTGTTTTAAATACACAATAATCAGGTTTATATATTTATCATCAATAAATACAATTTGTAATTGAATATTGCTTGTCAATGCGCAGATTTATTTTTCTGATTCTAAGCTATTTAAATAAATGCATTGTGTAAATAAAGGCAAAAGCATAGTAAATAATAATTTAATAATAAGTGTTTTTTATTACGGGAATATGAACCTGTTTAATTAAGAGAGTTAATAAAATGCAGTATGTAATTATTGTACTTTAAATAAGGCAATGCTGCCATCTTATGGTAATACTCAACATTACATGTGTTTTCATTTCCTATCCTCAAACATTACACGAATCTGCTTATTTTTAAGTTAAACACTACATTATTGTATGACTGACGCTTATGCATCACATTAAGTTGATTAGCATGTTAAAACTGCGGGGAACACTGAAGACCTTTATGTATGATGCGTTATAAAGGCATTTATAATGTATGTTATAATGCGTCTAAATGGAGGCAAAGTTAAGATGCATTATGATATTTGCAGATTCCTTGTCAGATCTTAAAATTGGTGGTTTGTCGTGTATTTTAACGCTTTATACTTTCTAGAGGTGTTCAATAAATGTAATAACTGTGGTTGCAATTACTAGTGAGATTATGCATAAGGTGGATTATTAATGCATTGACATTTTTGGGTAATGCATTTCATATAAAGGCATTAGGTAAAGTGTTCATATGCAATGAGTGTGTGTGAGGCGCTTCTCTCCTGAGCTTCGAGGCGGTGAAGCGCTCACCGGGTTCTGGACCGGAGCGAGAGCGTCTCTCTAGTTGTGCTATTACAGATCTGTGCTGATTCTTTACTGTTTCTATGGTGAATCACTGTTCTGTCGTCAAGGAGACGTTGTTTGTGCAAGAACATCATCATTGTGGTACTAGAGGAGGAAATGCTTGTGTTTGATTGGTGAACAGTAACATCTGAAGCTGACGAGTGTATCTGAGGGAAGCTCATTCACACACACACACACACACACACACACACACACACACACACATGTTTGTTTTTGTGAAATGTGGGGACATTCCATAGGCGTAATGCATTTTATACTGTACAAACCGTATTTTCTATCCCCCTACACTGCCCCTGCCCCTAAACCTACCCATCACACACACACACACACACACACACACACACACACACTGCCCATCACAGGAGACATGCTGCATTTTTACATTTTCAAAAACATCATCCTTAGTGTGATTTATAAGATGTTTTCCTCATGGGGACCAAAAAAATGTCCCCACAAGGACAAAAATTTGGATATTGCCATCTTTACCAGTCCACACACACACACACACACACACACACACACACACACACACACACACACACACACACACATATGTTTGTTTTGTGAAATGTGAGGACATTCCATAGGCGTAATGCATTTTATACTGTACAAACCGTATTTTCTATCCCCCTACACTGCCCCTGCCCCTAAACCTACCCATCACACACACACACACACACACACACACACACACACACACACACACACACACACACACTACCCATCACAGGAGACTGCACAGTTTACTTTCTGTGATAAAAACCTCATCCTGTGTGATTTATAAGCATTTTGAAAAGTGAGGACATGAACATTTGTGTCCTGATATTTCACAAACACACACACACACACACACACACACACACACACACACACACACACACACACACACACACACACACATCAGGCTTTCTGAGCATCTGATGTGTGTGGAGTCGCCTCATGCGTCTACTAATGATTACAGTAAATCTGTCCACAACATTTCCTGGTCATGTTTCTATGGAAGCTTGTTTCCGCCGCTGAAGAAATAAGAAATAAGAGAGGTGATTGCACTTTTTTTCTCTCACAATTTGGACTTTTTCTCACAATGCTGACTTTTTTTTTCTCTCACATTTACAAGTTTATATCTGACCATTCTGACTTTTCTACTTAAAATTGCAAGTTTTTATCTTGCAATTATTTTTTGTTGCAATTGCGAGTTTCTCACAATTCTGACTTTTTTGCATTCACAAGTTTATATCTCACAATTTGGATATTTTTTTCACAATTCAGACTTTTTTTCTCACATTTACAAGTTTATATCTCATAATTCAGAATTTCATGCAATTGCGAGTTTCTATCACAATTCAGAATTTTTTCTCGCAATTCTAAATTCTTTGCATTTGCGATTTTCTCACAATTCAGAATTTTTTTCTTGCAATTGTGCATTTTTATCCCACAATTTGGACTTTCTTACATTTCAGGTTTTTTTGCAATTTCAAGTTTTTATTGCATATTTCAGACTTTCTCGCAATTCAGTTTTTTTTCTCACATTTGCAAAGTTATATCTCATATTTCTGACTTTTTTCTCATAATTTAATTTTTTTTGCAATTGCAAGTTTCTCAATATTCATTTTACTTGCACACTCATTGGTCCAACTCAATTTGATCAAATACAGTTTAAATTATATTTATATGCTTATAACATGACTACTTTCATCATCATACACAATGTATATAATGAAAATAAAAGAGAAGGCTGGTGTAACTCCAGACATTAGCAGAGCTCACTGAGTGCCCACAATGCTAACCACAGGATTGAAAAACATTACAAACTCCTCCAAATGTCCAACATAACTGAACACTTAAACATTAACTAACAAAAAACACTTCAAATAACACTTTAATCCCTACATTTACTCTCCTAATGGGGACCCTTGCAAAGCATGCTGGGAACTACAGATCCACTGCCCATGTCAGCACAAATATATCATGTACTTTTAACACAAATTAATTAAGTAAACTTCAGTTTTAAATATATTAGGTTGATTGAACACAGTTAAATTAAGTTCTGTTAAAATTAGATATGTTTAAGTAAAGTGAACATAATTTAAATGTGTCTTGTCTATGAAGGCCGTGGATATTTATTTAGTTTTTTTAGTTTTTATCTGGCAATTCAGTTTTTTTTTGCATTTTTCTCTCACGTTTCAGACTTTCTCTCAATTTTGATTTTTTTCTTACATTTGCAAGTTTATATCTCATAATTATGACTTTTTTACTTGCAATTGTGAGTTTTTATCTGGCTTTATTTTTATTTTTGCATTTGTGAGTTTTTTCCACAATTCAGATTTTTTTTTTGCAATTGCAAGAAATTAATTCAATTATATATATATATATATATATATATATATATATATATATATATATATATATATATATATATATATATATATATATATATATAAACTTCTGAATTCAGAGAAAAATATCTGAATTGTGAGATGAAAAATCACAATGACCTTTTCTTTATTCCATGGCAGAAACAAGCTTCTGTTTATTTCCCCCCAGAATCTAAAGAAAAATCATTAAAGTTATTATATTAAAAAATATTTTAAAAAAATTATATTAGAAAAAAATATTTTCATTAAAGACTGTTTAAAGATGCATTCTTATAAATTATTTGTATTTGATTATTATCTTTTGCATTGTGATGGGGTAAATGTGTTTAACTGCCATGACATGATTTGGTTTTCTTTATGAATTTAAACGTGACCTGGACATCCTCCATTTTTCATCCTCCAAGTTTGCCTTCAGAGTATGGAGTGGAAACGCTCGGTCTTGAGGAAGAGCCACAGGTTTAGCAGTATTTAATGCACCGTTTGACAGACAAGCAGAAACGAGGGTTTAATTTCACGCTGAAGTGCTGCGCTCTGATTGGCTGTCCTGGCTTCGGCCAGGTTAATGCCGCCAATCAGCTGTTTTATTTCCTGTCCATGTGTTTCCATGCACCACAGATTGAGATAATAAATGATGAACGGTGTTTAAATGAAGAGATGTGATGGTGTATTGCTCAGTATCTGAGTTGAGACTGTATGTTCGTGTGTGGATCTTCACTGTGAGATTTGCTGTCAGAAGCGAGAGAAACTACAATTATAACTCAATCCTCTAGAACTGGATGTCTGCGCTCCTTTCATTTTTAATACTTCAAATATCAAATGATGGACCGTATTCAGGTCAAGGGGTTGCACTGTCTTAAAGTTATTTATGTCTATGCATTTCCAAAAAATGTCCAATATTTCATCAGCTGAGCGTTTGACATATCCCTGTCCCTAAGCTTCATTTTCATATCCTTCACATGGTGTCTACCATGAATAATGTCCATAATTAAGAGTTAAATTATGCTCTGTGATGTCTAACTTGTGGCCAGAATATAGTTTGATCTGCTCTGAAGCGAGAACATAATCCATATCTATAATTAAGCACCGTAACTGCTTCATATTTTTGTGGAAACCATGATACACTACCAAGCAAATGTTGGATTAATTAATAAATTAATAAATAGGAATGTGATAAATGGAGACTTTTATAATGTTACAAAAGACTATTTCAAATTAAGGCTGTTCTTTTGAACTTTATATTCATCAAAGAATCATGAAAAATAAAATGTATTACAGTTTTCAACACTGATAATAATCAAAAATGTGATCAAATCCTCACGGAGAACTTTTGTAGTCACAAAAACATTGAATTTTAGATTTTAAAGAGTCTTTCTGCCAAAAAGTGTGTTTTCTCCAGGTGTGTGCAGATGCAGATGAAGATATGCGATGGAGGAGAAAGCAAATCCCGACTTTACTCTCATATCAGTAGAGGATGACGGGTGTGTTTCTCCTTAAATGTATTTTCCAGCGTATAACGCAGGTATTTAGCAGCTGTGTGTGTTTTCAGACTCACTGCGGGAGATCATGCTCGTCTCAAATCTCGCTCTCTTTGACAGGCGTGAAATCCCTGAATGCGTTTAATATATTCAGGGGTCTGAACACAAAAACCCAAAATAGATCAATCTCCTGCCAAATACAGACTTTCCCAGGCAGAGAGACGGAGAGACAGACGCCGGGTGAGTCAGTGTTGTGTGTAATTAGCTCTTATTTAATTGAAAGGTCTTGAAAGGTTGGACTGTGTGTCCGAGACTCGTGAAGGTGAGTGTGAAGAACTGAGGAAAGATTTTAGACACATCATGAGGATGAGGATGATCTCCAGATCCTGTTCATCAGTAATATAATCCTGTGTGTTTTTAAAAATGTGCTTGTGTTGGAGGTCATGTGATGCTTTGGGCAATGTTCTGCTGGGAAACCTTGGGTCCTGAAATCCATGTGGATGTTCCTTTGACACGTCCCACCTACCTAAGCATTGCTGAGACCATGTACAGCCTCTCATGGAAACGGTATTCCCTGGTGGCTGTGGCTCTTCCAGTAGGATAATGCTCCTGACACAAAGCACAAATGCTTCAGGAATGGTTTGAGGAGCACAATGAGTTTGAGGTGTTTACTTGGCCTCCAAATTCCCCAGATCTCAATCCAATCGAGCATCTGTGGGATGTGCTGAACAAACAAGTCCGATCCATGGAGGCCCCAGTTCATAACTTACAGGACTTAAAGGATCTGCTGCTAACATCTTGGTGCCAGATCCCACAGCACACCTTCAGGAGTCCATACCTCGACGGGTCAGCAACACAATATTAGGTCATTATGTTATGCCTGATCGATGTATATATATATATATATATATATATATATATATATATATATATATATATATATATATATATATATATATATATATATAATTTATTTAATTCGATTGAAATCTTGGTTTAAGTTATAGGCATTTCCACAAAATTAATGTTTAATTATTTGTTTGTTTATTAGTTATTAGTACTGGTTATACACTTTGTTAATTCGCTCATTCATTGATTGTTCTGAGAGAAAGTGATTTGATGAAAATTCAAACTATTATCCAACAAATGAAAATAGCATGACTTCACCTTAAAATGATGATCATAGTCTGTCCCGCCTCACTGGTCTCGCCTTTCTCAACTATTAAAATCATGCAGCAGAAAAAATATTTTTACCATTTTTTAAATAAATGCGTGTTTAATTCAATGTGTCAATGTGTTCGTGAAGGAGGTTCATGATGGTGTTATATCTGACTGTGGAGAAGGACACATTCATATCCTTTATGTGACATTGACTAATGAAAAGCTATATGTTCTGTATATATCCATTCCCACACGTCTCTCCTGATAATCATCACTGTAACGTACAGTAAACAGGGATTAACAGGGTAATTTTGCCCTTGACACACGCTCTCAGACAAGAAAGAGGGATGAAAACAGAGTGAAGGTGACAGAAGAGCGATAGAGAAACTGACTCAGCGAAACAGCCTGATCTGATGCTCCTGATCTGATGCTCCTGATCTGATGCTCCTGATCCGATGCTCCTGATCCGATGCTCCTGATCCTGATCTGATGCTCCTGATCTGATGCTCTGATCTTGATCTGATGCTCCTGATCCGATGCTCCTGATCTGATGCTACTGATCTGATGCTACTGATCCTGATCTGATGCTCCTGATCTGATGCTACTGATCCTGATCTGATGCTCCTGATCTGATGCTCCTGATTCTGATCTGATGCTCCTGATCCTGATCTGATGCTCCTGATCTGATGATCTTGATCTGATGCTCCTGATCTTGATCTGATGCTCCTGATCTGATGCTCCTGATCTTGATCCGATGCTCCTGATCCGATGCTCCTGATCCGATGCTCCTGATCCGATGCTCCTGATCCTGATCTGATGCTCCTGATCTGATGCTCCTGATCTTGATCTGATGCTCCTGATCTGATGCTCCTGATCTTGATCTGATGCTCCTGATCTTGATCTGATGCTCATGATCTTGATCTGATGCTCCTGATCTTGATCTGATGCTCCTGATCCGATGCTCCTGATCCGATGCTCATGATCTTGATCTGATGCTCCTGATCTTGATCTGATGCTCCTGATCTGATGCTCCTGATCTTGATCTGATGCTCCTGATCCTGATCTGATGCTCCTGATCCTGATCTGATGCTCCTGATCTGATGCTCCTGATCCTGATCTGATGCTCCTGATCCTGATCTGATGCTCCTGATCTTGATCTGATGCTCCTGATCTGATGCTCCTGATCTGCTGATCTGATGCTCCTGATCCTGATCTGATGCTCCTGATCCTGATCTGATGCTCCTGATCCTGATCTGATGCTCCTGATCCTGATCTGATGCTCCTGATCCTGATCTGATGCTCCTGATCTTGATCTGATGCTCCTGATCTTGATCTGATGCTCCTGATCTTGATCTGATGCTCCTGATCTGATGCTCCTGATCTTGATCTGATGCTCCTGATCTTGATCTGATGCTCCTGATCCTGATCTGATGCTCCTGATCTTGATCTGATGCTCCTGATCTTGATCTGATGCTCCTGATCGATCTGATGCTCCTGATCTTGATCTGATGCTCCTGATCTTGATCTGATGCTCCTGATATTGATCTGATGCTCCTGATCTTGATCTGATGCTCCTGATCTGATGCTCCTGATCTGATGCTCCTGATCCTGATCTGATGCTCCTGATCTGATGCTCCTGATCTTGATCTGATGCTCCTGATCCTGATCTGATGCTCCTGATCTTGATCTGATGCTCCTGATCCTGATCTGATGCTCCTGATCTTGATCTGATGCTCCTGATCTTGATCTGATGCTCCTGATCTGATGCTCCTGATCTGATGCTCCTGATCTGATCTGATGCTCCTGATCTGATGCTCCTGATCTTGATCTGATGCTCCTGATCTTGATCTGATGCTCCTGATCTTGATCTGATGCTCCTGATCTTGATCTGATGCTCCTGATCTTGATCTGATGCTCCTGATCCTGATCTGATGCTCCTGATCTTGATCTGATGCTCCTGATCTTGATCTGATGCTCCTGATCTGATGCTCCTGATCTTGATCTGATGCTCCTGATCTTGATCTGATGCTCCTGATCTGATGCTCCTGATCCTGATCTGATGCTCCTGATCTTGATCTGATGCTCCTGATCTTGATCTGATGCTCCTGATCTGATGCTCCTGATCTTGATCTGATGCTCCTGATCTGATGCTCCTGATCCTGATCTGATGCTCCTGATCTGATGCTCCTGATCTTGATCTGATGCTCCTGATCTGATGCTCCTGATCTTGATCTGATGCTCCTGATCCGATGCTCCTGATCCGATGCTCCTGATCTGATGCTCCTGATCTGATGCTCCTGATCCTGATCCAATGCTCCTGATCCGATGCTCCTGATCCGATGCTCCTGATCTGATGCTCCTGATCCTATCCTGATCTGATGCTCCTGATCCTGATCTAATGCTTCTGATCTGATGCTCCTGATCCTATGCTCCTGATCTGATGCTCCTGATCCTGATCTGATGCTCCTGATCTTGATCTGATGCTCCTGATCTTGATCTGATGCTCCTGATCTGATGCTCCTGATCCTGATCTGATGCTCCTGATCCTGATCTGATGCTCATGATCTTGATCTGATGCTCCTGATCTTGATCTGATGCTCCTGATCTTGATCTGATGCTCCTGATCTTGATCTGATGCTCCTGATCTTGATCTGATGCTCCTGATCTGATGCTCCTGATCTTGATCTGATGCTCCTGATCCTGATCTGATGCTCCTGATCCTGATCTGATGCTCCTGATCCTGATCTGATGCTCCTGATCCTGATCTGATGCTCCTGATCCTGATCTGATGCTCCTGATCCTGATCTGATGCTTCTGATCCTGATCTGATGCTCCTGATCCTGATCTGATGCTCCTGATCTTGATCTGATGCTCCTGATCTGATGCTCCTGATCCTGATCTGATGCTCCTGATCTGATGCTCCTGATCTTGATCTGATGCTCCTGATCTGATGCTCCTGATCTTGATCTGATGCTCCTGATCCGATGCTCCTGATCTGATGCTCCTGATCTGATGCTCCTGATCCTGATCTAATGCTCCTGATCTGATGCTCTGATCTTGATCTGATGCTCCTGATCTGATCTGATGCTCCTGATCTTGATCTGATGCTCCTGATCCTGATCTGATGCTCCTGATCTTGATCTGATGCTCCTGATCTTGATCTGATGCTCCTGATCTGATGCTCCTGATCTGATGCTCCTGATCCTGATCTGATGCTCCTGATCTGATGCTCCTGATCTTGATCTGATGCTCCTGATCCTGATCTGATGCTCCTGATCTTGATCTGATGCTCCTGATCTTGATCTGATGCTCCTGATCTGATGCTCCTGATCTTGATCTGATGCTCCTGATCCTGATCTGATGCTCATGATCTTGATCTGATGCTCCTGATCTTGATCTGATGCTCCTGATCTTGATCTGATGCTCCTGATCTTGATCTGATGCTCCTGATCTTGATCTGATGCTCCTGATCCGATGCTCCTGATCTTGATCTGATGCTCCTGATCCTTATCTGATGCTCCTGATCATGATCTGATGCTACTGATCATGATCTGATGCTCCTGATCCTGATCTGATGCTCCTGATCCTGATCTGATGCTCCTGATCCTGATCTGATGCTCCTGATCCTGATCTGATGCTCCTGATCTTGATCTGATGCTCCTGATCTTGATCTGATGCTCCTGATCTGATGCTCCTGATCTTGATCTGATGCTCCTGATCTTGATCTGATGCTCCTGATCCTGATCTGATGCTCCTGATCTTGATCTGATGCTCCTGATCTTGATCTGATGCTCCTGATCCTGATCTGATGCTCCTGATCTTGATCTGATGCTCCTGATCCTGATCTGATGCTCCTGATCTTGATCTGATGCTCCTGATCTTGATCTGATGCTCCTGATCTGATGCTCCTGATCCTGATCTGATGCTCCTGATCTGATGCTCCTGATCTTGATCTGATGCTCCTGATCCTGATCTGATGCTCCTGATCTTGATCTGATGCTCCTGATCCTGATCTGATGCTCCTGATCTTGATCTGATGCTCCTGATCTTGATCTGATGCTCTGATCTGATGCTCCTGATCTGATGCTCCTGATCCTGATCTGATGCTCCTGATCTGATGCTCCTGATCTTGATCTGATGCTCCTGATCCTGATCTGATGCTCCTGATCTTGATCTGATGCTCTGATCTTGATCTGATGCTCCTGATCTTGATCTGATGCTCCTGATCTGATGCTCCTGATCTTGATCTGATGCTCCTGATCCTTATCTGATGCTCCTGATCATGATCTGATGCTACTGATCATGATCTGATGCTCCTGATCCTGATCTGATGCTCCTGATCCTGATCTGATGCTCCTGATCCTGATCTGATGCTCCTGATCCTGATCTGATGCTCCTGATCTTGATCTGATGCTCCTGATCTTGATCTGATGCTCCTGATCTGATGCTCCTGATCTTGATCTGATGCTCCTGATCTTGATCTGATGCTCCTGATCCTGATCTGATGCTCCTGATCTTGATCTGATGCTCCTGATCTTGATCTGATGCTCCTGATCCTGATCTGATGCTCCTGATCTTGATCTGATGCTCCTGATCCTGATCTGATGCTCCTGATCTTGATCTGATGCTCCTGATCTTGATCTGATGCTCCTGATCTGATGCTCCTGATCCTGATCTGATGCTCCTGATCTGATGCTCCTGATCTTGATCTGATGCTCCTGATCCTGATCTGATGCTCCTGATCTTGATCTGATGCTCCTGATCCTGATCTGATGCTCCTGATCTTGATCTGATGCTCCTGATCTTGATCTGATGCTCCTGATCTGATGCTCCTGATCTGATGCTCCTGATCCTGATCTGATGCTCCTGATCTGATGCTCCTGATCTTGATCTGATGCTCCTGATCCTGATCTGATGCTCCTGATCTTGATCTGATGCTCCTGATCTTGATCTGATGCTCCTGATCTTGATCTGATGCTCCTGATCTGATGCTCCTGATCCTGATCTGATGCTCCTGATCTGATGCTCCTGATCCTGATCCTGATCTGATGCTCCTGATCTGATGCTCCTGATCTTGATCTGATGCTCCTGATCTTGATCTGATGCTCCTGATCTGATGCTCCTGATCCTGATCTGATGCTCCTGATCTTGATCTGATGCTCCTGATCTGATCTGATGCTCCTGATCTTGATCTGATGCTCCTGATCTTGATCTGATGCTCCTGATCCTGATCTGATGCTCCTGATCTTGATCTGATGCTCCTGATCCTGATCTGATGCTCCTGATCTTGATCTGATGCTCCTGATCTTGATCTGATGCTCCTGATCTGATGCTCCTGATCCTGATCTGATGCTCTGATCTGATGCTCCTGATCTTGATCTGATGCTCCTGATCCTGATCTGATGCTCTGATCTTGATCTGATGCTCCTGATCTTGATCTGATGCTCCTGATCTTGATCTGATGCTCCTGATCTTGATCTGATGCTCCTGATCCTGATCTGATGCTCCTGATCTTGATCTGATGCTCCTGATCTTGATCTGATGCTCTGATCTTGATCTGATGCTCCTGATCTTGATCTGATGCTCCTGATCCTGATCTGATGCTCCTGATCTTGATCTGATGCTCCTGATCTTGATCTGATGCTCCTGATCTTGATCTGATGCTCCTGATCTTGATCTGATGCTCCTGATCTTGATCTGATGCTCCTGATCCTGATCTGATGCTCCTGATCTTGATCTGATGCTCCTGATCTTGATCTGATGCTCCTGATCTTGATCTGATGCTCCTGATCTGATGCTCCTGATCCTGATCTGATGCTCCTGATCTTGATCTGATGCTCCTGATCCTGATCTGATGCTCCTGATCCTGATCTGATGCTCCTGATCTTGATCTGATGCTCCTGATCCTGATCTGATGCTCCTGATCTGATGCTCCTGATCTTGATCTGATGCTCCTGATCTTGATCTGATGCTCCTGATCTGATCTGATGCTCCTGATCTTGATCTGATGCTCCTGATCTTGATCTGATGCTCCTGATCCTGATCTGATGCTCCTGATCTTGATCTGATGCTCCTGATCCTGATCTGATGCTCCTGATCTTGATCTGATGCTCCTGATCTTGATCTGATGCTGCTGATCTGATGCTCCTGATCCTGATCTGATGCTCCTGATCTGATGCTCCTGATCTTGATCTGATGCTCCTGATCTTGATCTGATGCTCCTGATCTTGATCTGATGCTCCTGATCTTGATCTGATGCTCCTGATCTTGATCTGATGCTCCTGATCCTGATCTGATGCTCCTGATCTTGATCTGATGCTCCTGATCTTGATCTGATGCTCCTGATCTGATGCTCTGATCTGATGCTCTGATCTGATGCTCCTGATCCTGATCTGATGCTCCTGATCTTGATCTGATGCTCCTGATCTTGATCTGATGCTCCTGATCTTGATCTGATGATCACCAGCCAGTCCCACAATGTAAATGGATTAATAAACATACTAAATGATGTTTTTTTTTTAATGTAACAATGCAGCATGTCTCCTGTGATGGGTAGGTTTAGGGGCAGGCAGTGTGTGTGTGTGTGTGTGTGTGTGTGTGTGTGTGTGTGTGTGTGTGTGTGTGATGGGTAGGTTTAGGGGCAGGGGCAGTGTAGGGGAAAGAATATACAGTTTGTACAGTATAAAAACCATTACGGCTATGGAGAGTCCCCACAAAGATAGTGAACTAGACGTGTGTGTGTGTGTGTGTGTGTGTGTGTGTGTGTGTGTGTGTGTGTGTGTGTGTGTGTGTGTGTGTGTGTTGTGTGTGTGTGTGTGTGTCTTCACTATTTGTCAGTCATTATGTATCTCCTCAGTGAGGCTGTAAACCCCAGGGCTCAGATTACACTGAATATATGAATTCATGTGATGGGGATTCTCATAATCAGTGGAAATGAGTCTGAACATGAAAGCACTCATATCTCAGATTCAGAGTCAGTGATGTTCTGCCATCTAGTGGATGATTTATTCCATAACTTATTTTACATGACAGCAGCACCTGCTCTACAAGAGGAAGTGTAGCCTCAAAATAATATTTAATGACATATGAGTCCTAAATATTTTTATGTCGTTTTATAAACCAATGAAGTCATGCAATATTGCGAGTCTGTTATTTTTTATTTTAGTAGCCTAATATTTTTGTACTGTTTGTTTGTTTCTATTTATTAATATGTTGAGTTAACGTTTTAACATTATCAGTTTTCATTCTAATTTTAGTATTTCTGGTATTTTTCATTTTAGTCATTCCGTTACATATATATATTTTAAATATGTCTATTCATCTTTAGTTTTTGTCTTTTTAGTACATCAACCTAAATGTATTTTGTTTTAAGTGTGTCATCTAATACGTATATTTTATTTTCACCTTAATTTTAAATACCTAAATAAAATAAAATAAAATATTTGATTTGAATAGTTTTATTTTTAGATAACGATAACAACACGGTTCTGAGCTGTTTTAGTAATTTCATTAAATGTTTTTGTACATTTTTATTATTTTTGAAAATATTTTTTATTCAGCCTTCGTGTATTTTATTTCAGTTTTAATAATTATAGTATTTTAACTAAAATTACTCAACATTTAAGGTTTTACATATTCATATTTTATTTCAGATTTATTTTAATTACCAAAATGTAAAAAATACACATTTTTAAAAATTTTACTTTTAGTTTTTGATACCGATAACAACACTTTATATATTTGTTAGTCATTTTATAACATGATTTTATATATTTTTAAATAGCATTTCTATTTAGCTTTTGAGCAATTATATTCTGCTAAATTTTTATTTCATTTGTAACTTTTCTTTCAACGTGTTTACGTTTTTTCATCTAATACTCATATTTTATTTCACCTTAATTTCATTAACCAGACATTAAATAAACATTAAAAATACATTTAATAACTTTGTTTCTAATTTGATTCATAACAACACTGTTGTAAATGTAGTAATTTTGTTAAATGCTTTTATAATTTTGATTAAAGTGCTATTTTTATGCAGCTTTCATTTATTTTTATTTCAGTTTTAGTTTTAATAAGTATAGTACTTCTAACTAAAGTAACTAAAATTAAAATCTAATATTTAGATAGATTATGATAATATTCATATTTCATTTCACCTTTATTTAAAAAAAATATTATAAATGACCTATTTTGAGTCGTTCTGTTCAGTATGAGCAGTGTTGTGTGATGACAGAGTTTCCTCCTCCAGTGTCTGTAGATTCAGTAATCGTGTCTTGTGTTGTCATGCTGTAAGTGTTTGTGCAGTGAAGGTCAGAGGTCAGTTGTGTGTGGTGAGCAGAGGGCATGACTGAATTCCTCTTGCGTTGTGTTGGGATGGCTCGGGTCCAGTGCTGTAATTCAGCGTGAGATTAGCTGACCGTCCGCAGGCTCACGTGATCTTCTCAATGCCAATCCGGCGCTGAGGGCTTTCGGAGGTGTTTATTTCTGTGGCTCACGTCTCCAGGATGGATATTTTGGGAGAATTTGATTCACGTCCAATTTGCATTCTAAAGCTGTGAGGCGCCTTAAGGAGACGGAGGGAAATGTGTTTATTCTGTCGATGGAAATTCCTTCAAGAGCTGCTATGAGGATGCGAGTGTGACACAGGGCCGGTAGCAACTCATCAGGCCTTTTGACTTTAAACAGGAAAGAATTATGCAAATCATTCGGTTTCACCTTTTAAGGGTTCTTTAAGAGTTCCAAATAGAACCCCATAGTGATGATGTCATAGTTACCAAAGTTTCAGCACGACTGGTTTGAATTAGTTTTCTGTCTTTATTTAAGCTGTTGTTGATTTTGAGGGCTTATATTTTTGCATAAGCATTTATTAATGTGTTAATCGCTGCTAGACTTACTAAGGCTGTGTTTATTCACAACTCTTGAATTGAAGTTTGAATAAATGCAGGTGAGAGCACATCACTATTGTTTTAATAATCTTGAATCTAGAATCCCTCTTGCAGTGACATCTCTTCTCTGATGGTGAGGGCGGGGCAACCTGTCACTCACATGAGATCAGCCAATAGCAAACCAAAACCATTCAATAAATTCCCCACAGATAAAATCAAGCCCCGGCCAACATTTGTTCTTGTTTGAGAAGCGTTGCACTCGGATATACACTATATTGCCAAAAGTTTTGGGACGCCTATACCTTTAAATGCACATGAGCTTTAATGCCCGTAGGGTTTAATATGGAGTCGGTCCACCCTTTGCAGCTCTAACAGCTTCAGCTCTTCTGGGAAGGCTTTCCTCAAGGATTAGGAGTGTGTTTATGGGAAATCTTCTAGAAGTGCATTTGTGAGGTCAGGCACTGATGTTGGACGAGAAGGCCTGGCTCGCAGTCTCCGCTCTAATTCATCCCAAAGGTGTTCTATCGGGATGAGGTCAGGACTCTGTGCAGGCCAGTCCAGTTCCTCCACACCAAACTCGCTCATCCATGTCTTTATGGAGCGACGCTTTGTGCACTGGAGCGCAGTCATGTTGGGACAGGAAGGGGCCGTCCCCAAACTGTTCCCACAAAGTTGGGAGCATGAAATTGTCCAAAATGTCTTGGTGAAACATTAAGAGTTCCTTTCACTGGAACTAAGGGGCCAACCCCTGAAAAACAACCCCACCCCATAATCTCCACCAAACTTTACACTTGGCACAATGCAGTCAGGCAAGTCCCGTTTCCCTGGCAACCACCAAACCCAGACTCGTCCATGGGATGGTCAGACAGAGAAGCGTGATTGGTCACTCAGAGAACACGTCTCACTGCTCTAGAGTCCAGTGGTGGCGTGCTTTACCCCACTGCATCCCACGCTTTGCATTGCTCTTGGTGATGTAAGGCTTGGATGAGCTGGCCATGGAAACCCATTCCATGAAGCTCTCTCCGCACTGTTCTTGAGCTCATCTGAAGGCCACAGGAGTTTGGAGGTCTGGAGCGATTGACTCAGCAGAAGTTTGAGTTCATTGAGCTCCTGAGAGCGAGCCATTATTTCACAAATGTGTGTAGAAGCGTCTGCATGCCTAGTGCTTGATTTACACACCTGTGGCCATGAAGGGATTGAACACCTGAACTCAGTGATTTGGAGGGGCATCCCAATTCTTCTGGCAATATACAGTCCCTGACAAAAGTCGTGTGGCTTATCTATTTTGTAGAAACACCTGCTATTAACCTGATTTTTAATTCATCATTTGGTGTTAGAAATAGCTCATATGAAAAGCTAAAACCCTCCCAAATGTCGTTTAATGAACTGAAATAAATTAGTTTCACTGAAAAAGATTTTTGTCGCCTATACAGAAATTGAACAAATTTACTGCAAATACAAAAATATGTCAGCAAATTAAGTAGTGGTGCTGTGAGATCCAAATGTAATATCTTGTATGACTTCCATGAGCTTGAAGGACTGCATCCATGCGGTTTGGCAAGGACTCATACAATTTATTGATGAAGTCATCAGGAATAGCAAAGAAAGCAGTCTTGCATGCCTCCCAGAGTTCATCAATATTCTTTGGTTTGGTCTTCCATGCTTCCTCTTTCATCCTACCCCACATATGCTCAATGATGTTCATGTCTGGTGACTGGGCTGGCCAATCCTGGAGCATCTTGATCTTCTTCGCCTTGAGGAACTTTGAAGTGGAGATGGAAGAATGCGATGGAGCACCATCCTGCTGCAGAATTTGGCCTCTTTTATGGTTGGGAATATAAGAGGTAGCTAAGATGTCTTGGTATTTTAGACTATTGAAGTTGCCTTCCACCCTGCAGATCTCTACACCCCATACTGGATGTAACCCCCCATGATTTTTCCCCACCAAACTTCACTGTTTTCTGGGTGAATCTCGGATCCATGCGGGCTCCAGTAGGTCTCCTGCAATATTTGCGCGACTGTGGTGTAATTCAACAGAAGATTCATCTGAAAATCCTTCTGCCACTTTTCCAGCGTCCATCCTTTTAGCAGGCTGTGGGCTTTGGCAAATGCCACACGGTTTTTCAATTGTCTTTTGTTTAGTGCTGTCTTCTGGGCACTGATTCGACCATGGAGGCCATTTCCAGACAGAATCTGACAAACTGTTCTGGTTGACACAGGGACTTCAGGTGACCAGGTCTCGTGGAGCTCTGCTGCAGTGGAAAATGGGCTGGCCTTGGATTTGAGCCAACAGCGGTCCTCTCGAGCAGTTGTCTTGCAGGGTCTGCCTGACCTGGGTTTGTCATAAATGTCTCCAGTCTCTTCAAATCTTTTTTTTATCCTCTGTACTTGACGCTGAGACTCTTTGAAGGTGTCTGCCACATCAGCAGTGGATCTGGTCTTCAGCCTCTTGATAATCTTTAGTCTCAGGGTGAATCTTAGACATGTTTGCAGAGGTCTAGTTGCAGTTGATGTGAAGGTCTAGTGCACTGGGGATCTTTTTATACACACCTGAGATCTAATTGATCCATTATTAGTCACAGGTGAAGCTCATATGACAAGGCGACAACACTTATGTCTTTGCAAAAATTGACTCAATGGGCTTTACCAAGCTGTGAATATTAGAATATTTTTTGACAGTTTGATTTTGCACTAAAACATTATTAAAAGGTGGTGGGATTAAAATGAGCCATTTCTTGTAAAATAATCTTGATAAGAAATATATTTCAGCGGCACCAGTTCAATTTGTACACAAGCGACAAGACTTCTGTCAGGGATTGTAGTGTATGTCACTATAGGGAAGAAAAGACTTCAGTTGCATCCTGACTGTAATCGTATAACTCCAGAATGATTTGTATTTAATTGTTTTGCTTTTCTTGTATGCATTTATTCTACAATTTAAGACAGAATGGTGTTTTTGTTTTTGGTAATATATTCCTGAAGGAATGGTTCCACTCATATCTGCCTCCTCTCTCGCTGTGTTAAACCCGAAGGCCAGACGCAGGTCAGCTTTTTCAGTGTTTGTTAACATTGGTCTTCAGCCTCGGGGAGAGTCGGAGAAAGCCGCGGGTCAGAGCGGGTCACATCTGCTGCTGTCACCAATGAGTGTGTGAAAACAAAACACACAGATGGCCGAGAGAGAAAGAGAAAAGCGCTCTGTCACAGTGAGTCACCGTATAAATGAGTGTTACATCACCTCTGCAAGACACCCTGTGTGTCTAAGATTTTTATAATGTTTTGGAGTCTCTTCTGCTCACAGAGGCTGTGTGTATTTCTGTGTTTTATTGATCAAAAATACAGTAAAAATTATGAAATAGTATTCCAGTGTAAAGTAGCTGTTTTCTATGTGAATACGATCATCATTTCTGAGAGAAATAGTAAAGGTGAATGCATATACCAACAAGTTCTCCGTTTAGGATTGGAACGAATTCAACCCAAGCGCTCTTTGGTGAGGAGGATGATTACGTTGTTATCTGTCCATCATTGTATATAAAGCCCGCCCTGACAATCTGATTGGTCCGAACAGTTTGTCCGACCTCAAATGTTGTGAGCGGGGCTAAGTTCGGCTGGCATCCAGGCTATGTATGATGCTGATTTTTACTGCATTATTCGTTAAATATTCAAGAAACTTTCAAATAAATTGTGTTCAAAATACAGTACAAATTGCATTGAAAAGTTTGGGGTCCGTATGATTTTATAATGATAAATTATTACACTTTATTGTGTTAGTATGCATTCACCTTTACAATTTCTCTCAGAAATGATGATCGTGTTAGTAAATAGTCCGTGTATCCTTACATTATTTTTCACATCGGCAAAGATCGTTTACACTCATCTTCTTCTTCTACTACTTCCAGCATGTGTGCAGTTGAGTTCTGTTGACAACAGTGCGTTATGCATCGTTCATGAACGATTTGTTCTTTTTGAACCAATATTAACAATGACTGGAGTTGTCTCAGAGAGCGGTTTGTTCAGTGTGTGTTGAGCGTGCATGCGCTACAGACCATCGGTTCTGCACAGGATCTTCTGCACTCAGCCGACGGGGCTGTGAGAACCAATGACTCAAACCTGAAGGCTCGAGAGCTGAGCTAATCGATTCTGTTTCCGGGACTGCATGCATTGCATATAAGGCTGTCACGGCCCAGATCAGACACTGATGACGGAACGACTTGACCCCGAAGACAGGAGAGCTGTAACATTACTAATCTTTCCAGGGAACAGAAAGGATTAAATGTGAAGAGCGACTGGGATTCGGAGGTGAGGTGAACTAACAGACACAGCTCAGCAATTCATGAATCATTTCTTAAAGTTTGGCCTCGGCTGCATTAGCTTATTATTTATTTTTTATTCCAAATGTGATCAACGTTTGCATAAGCACTAGATGTGTTGGGAAATTTAACATGTGACATTTTAATTATATTCTTACGGAAGCCCTGAACCACCAAATAAAAAAATCAGTAAAAAAATAAATAAAATAAATCTAGATTTTCGAGTTTAAAGTTGATATTTCAAGATTAAAGTCGAAATATTTTGAGAATAAAGTCAAAATTACAAACAGGAGTTTTCAATCTGCGAGCGCCTAGCGAGGCTCAAGAAGAATGATTATAGGCCTGAACTGCTGTGATTGTGAATATAATTAAATAAACCCTTTTATCAATATTATCTTATACATTAATAATCTGTCCTGAGAGCATAAAATCCCCGCACTTTTTCCGGTGTTCACGTAAAAGATTTCTATGGGTCAATGTGGATAAATCGAGATTTAAATTCAGAGAGACACAATATGCGTGACCTGACGGATTTGGATGATCCAAAATGAGATGACGTGAGCCTTATGTAGTGTAACTTCGACAGTTTAAAGCCACAGCTCTCACATGAACGGTCAAACGGTCTCAAGAAATGAAATTCCAGTAAATGGAAAAAAATCATCCAGCTAAATTGAATAAAAAGTAGAAACATTGTGACTGATGAAACATGAGGACAATTAACACACGATGTGATCAATATTTCCATATTTATATGAATAATGCAGTGTTAATTGCCATAGCATCTCGTCGAAGAAAGATCTGCATCTGCTCCATAGCAACGTTTGCAGCCCCACTATCGGCACGGATCCTTCTAGGACAACCATCTCTATTCTTTACTGTCTCAATAAAATATGTTGCAATGACTTTCGGGTAATTATTGGTGGAATACACTTTCAACCACATCACATTTCGTAAGAATCCAAGCAGAAGCCGTGCATTTTAATCTTATCGTTCGATGTGCAACATGAAGTTTGGACCAGGATTGTGTACATCCTCCGGCGGTCTTTATTCTCGTAACACTCTAAAAATTCTGGGTAAAAACAACCCAGTGTTAAGTCAAATATGGACTAACCCAGCGATTGGGCTGTTTTAACCCAGCGATTGGGTTGTTTTAACCCAGCGATTGGGTTGTTTTAAAACAGCGATGGGGTTGTTTTAAAACAGCGATTGGGTTGTTTTAAAACAGCGATGGGGTTGTTTTAAAACAGCGATTGGGTTGTTTTAAAACAGCGATGGGGTTGTTTTAAAACAGCGATTGGGTTGTTTTAACCCAGCGATTGGACTGTTTTAACCCAGCGATTGGGTTGTTTTAACTCAGTGATTGGGCTGTTTTAACCCAGCGATTTGGGTTGTTTTAACTCAGCGATTAAGGTTGTTTAAAACAGCGATTGGGGTTGTTTTAAAACAGCGGTTGTCTTAAGCAAATATTTAACCCAACCCAGGGTTAAAACAACCCAATTGCTGGGTTAGTCCATATATTGACCCAACATTGGGTTAAAACAACCCAGCATTTTTTAGAGTGCATATTTCGACTTTATTCTCGAAACGTTTCGACTTTATTCAAACGGTTTTTTTTTTCAGATTTTTTTGTTTTTGTTTTACTTTGTGGTTCAGGGCTTCCGTATATTCTGCTTAAATGAATTGCAAAAAGATTTGTTCATTTTGCTGAATGCGATTCAAAGATCCGAGTCCGTAAAATGATCCGAACCATGCGTCGCTCATCATACGTCACTTACTCCGTTGCTCTGATTGGTTGTGGGTCTATCCAATTGAGGTCTTTCCTGGTTCTGTTGAAACACGCCCCATTAATCACAGCTCAAGTATATGTCTCTGCAGGTTAGTAATAGGCGTTACCTCATCAGTGGGTGTGGCCATAAACCGAGGGACAGTTTCAACTGTGTTACCTGATTTGCCCACGTCACAGTGTGGGTAGGGTTTAGGGGTGGGGTCGGGTGAAGGGGATCATTTTCATTGTGTGATTTATAAACACCCATCAGTTTGAAAACACCCACTAATTTAGAAACGCCAGTCTTGTTCCGCAGAGACCTCATACTTAGCCTGGCGTGGTCATACTCAATTCAAGTCTGGTACCGCTCCATTGGGCTTTGATTATGGGGCGTGTTTCAACCGAGCCAGGAAAGACCTCAATTGGATAGACCCACAACCAATCAGAGCAACGGAGCGATGCGTAACGTTAGTTATCAGCAGAACTCAACGGCACTGTTGCCAAATCCTGTGTTTTTCTCCATGTCCGCGGGTTGAAGTGACCCCAATTATGTGATTATATAAACCCAGGAATGCGAATTTTAGCAGGCAACCTTGCCAAAATAACATATTTTGCCAACCAAACGCCATTTTTTCTGGAGAAACCCCGGAAAGTTATAGTTTTGAGTAGCAATGGCGCAACATTGCAAGAAAACGTGGC
>CM040927.1:41165034-41182534 GCA_023029165.1 Gobiocypris rarus | reverse complement strand
GGCGTTTGTTAAACCATCTGAAGGCACTTTCTACAGACTATGACATCATCACTCAGAAGATGGATCAGTGATTTATTGAATCGGATCCCTCTCTGAACCAACAGAATCCGTATTTGCCATTATTACGCAGATTATGCAGTGATCCAAAAGTCTTAATAGATCTTCTTGTAGAAAGCCCCCTTAAGACTCCCATCTGTCCAAAGCATGCCTTGGTTTTATAGTCATGTTTGATCATTTCCTTATGAAGGATAGAACACACAAAAATGAGTATGCATGGAGTTTTGTTTGTGTAAACACATCAGCAACTTCTAACCCAAATGGAGAGGAACACACTGTAAAGACCCAGCTGTGCTTCACACATCTGCCAAACACACATTCCCCACGAATGCATTCAGGAAAATTGAGCACAATGATGACTCGAGTGACATCATAACGGAACTTAGAGGGTGTGTTTTGTAATCTGTGGAGTATTCCATTGGAATGAATGGGTCGCTATGGAGACCTTGGAATTTTGTGCTGTATGTGTGTCAAAAGTTTGAAATAATTACCATTTTTTAAATATGTTTTTTCTTCTACTCACCAAGGCTGCATTTACTTGATCAATAACACAGTAAAAACTGAAATATTATTAGAATTTAAAATAACAGAATGTATTTTTATGTCATTTATTCTTGTGAATTTATTCCACAGAAAATATGAAGCAGCACGACTGTTTCCAACACTGATAATAATCATAAATGTGTGTTGATCATCAGATCCTCATATGAGAATGATTAGTGAAGGATCATGTGACACTGAAGACTGGAGTAATGATGATCAATTCACACTTTATATATTTACATAGAAAATGGGTATTTTAAAGTGTAATAATATTTCAAAATTTTTACTGTAGTTTTGCTCAAATAAATGCAAACCTGGTGAGCATGAGACTTTAAAAAATATTTAAAAAAGATATTAAAAACAGTGAAATATTATAATTTAAAGTGACTTTTGTATTTTACATTTTAAAGGGTTAGTTATTCTTGCGATGCAAAGCTGAAATATATATATATATATATATATATATATATATATATATATATATATATATATATATAACAGTAATTAGCGATGGTTTTTGAAGGATCATGTGACTGAAAAATGCTGAAAATTCAGCTTTGATCACAGGATTAAATTACACTTTACTATATACTCACATAGAAAATGGGTATTTTTGAAGTGTAATAATATTTCACGTTTTACTGTATTTTTGATCAAATAATTCAGCTTTGATCACAGGAATAAAATACACTTTACTATATACTTTCATAGAAAACAGCTGATTTATACTGTAATAATATTTCACAATTTTTACTGTATTTTTGATCAAATAAACACAGCTTTGGTGAGCAGAAGAGACTTCTTTAGAAGAAATTAAAACATAATTATTCCAAACTTTTAGCAGTGTTTGTGGGTATGTGTGTATGTATTTGTGTTCATGTATGTTTGACTCACTAGTTTCAGAGATTTTGAAGCCCACTGCACTGCACATGTCTCTATATCATGCATGCGATCGTTCACTCAATATGTCCTCTCCGTCCTCAGGAGAATGTTTCTCTGGCTGATGTTCTGTGTCTGAGGGACAGCGGGCTGTCGGAGCAGGAGTTGTGGGCGGTGTGTGTGGAGTGTGTGCGCTCTCTACAGAGCATTGCCCTCTCTCCGCTCTTTCACACCCTCTGCGTAACACCCGACACGCTGGCCTTCAATGCTCACGGCAACGTGTGTTTCATGGAACAGCTCAACGGTGAGTCATCGGCTTCATGAGTCAAGCGTTTGCCTGGCTTTTTGGAAATATTGCTTTTAATGCACATCTCTACAAATGGATGGTTTTGACAGACGTGTCTTCATAAAGCTGGGAGAGTGTGATTTTATCCATGTGCATCTCACATGTGTTGGTGTGTTTCAGTGCTATTGTGCAGTCGGATAATGGGGGCATTCATTTGCATAATAATTAACAGATACAACACCCTCCACGAGTGTGGAATTTCTGCCGTAAAGCATTATTAATGTGCATTTTGTGATTGTCTAAAACCGCTGAGACAAGAGACCACAGAGAGTCAGGATCATGTTAAGATAAAACAGCGTAAAAAATGCTAGAGTAAAAATGCTGTTAAACTGTTACTTTAACAAAATTGTAAATGGCTTAACATTAGGAACACTTTACAATAAGGTTCCATTTGTTAACATTATTAAACTACATTAGTTAACGTGAACTTACAACTAATACATTATTAATACACCAGAGCTAACATATAAACATTGTATTTTTTAACTAACTAAACTTAAATAAGATGTACTGCTGTAACAAATGTATTGCTCATTAGTATTAGCTAATGGGAGCTTATTTAAAGTAATACCTGTAATTTTACTGTAAAATACTGTAAAATTTATGTTTTTGCAAGTAAATGCTACAAGTTACCATATAATATACTGTGAAAAACAGTAAAAGGACATTTCCAGACATCCCTGTGAACAAATGTACTGCTCATTGCTAGTTAATTAATGCCTTAACTAATGTTAACTAATGCGACCTTAAGAGTTAACTGTAATTTTACTGTAATGGTTTTGGCAGGTAAATGCATTACCATATAATTTACTGTAAAGAAAACAGTAAAATGGCGTTCCCAGAAGTCCCTGCGAACAAATATACCACTCATCGCTAGTTAATGTTAATTAATGCCTTAACTAATGGGAGCTTTTTGTAAAGAGTTAACTGTAATTGCACTGTAAAATACTGTCAAATTTATGTTTTTTGCAAGTGAAAGCTACGATTTACAATATAATTTACTGTGAAAAACAGTAAAGTGACATTCACAGAAGTCCCTGCGAACAAACTCATTGCTAGTTAGATGTATGGTTTTAGCAAGAAAAATTATGAATGACCATATTTACTATAAATAAACAGTAAAAGGACATTCACAAGTAGGGTTAGGAATCGTGAGAAATTTTACGGTTCTGGTTCTGGTTCGATTCCGCCTAATGATTCGGTTCCAATTCGGTTCCATTAAAATTATTAAACAAATAGTGGTAAAGGAAAAAGGCATATCATACTCAAACAATCCTTTTTGTGTTTATTACATGATCTCTGATTCATTTACAGGTTGGCAATGTCAAAAAGTCCTGTACTGTACATATTACAGTATATTATAGTATTAAAAGCATTCTTGCAAAATATTATATATATATATATATATATATATATTAGTTATATTTATCAGTTATTTGTATATTAATGTAATAGAAATGCAGTTATTCGGTGAACTTGTAAATAATAAATGGTAATTCAGCATTAATCTAGATTAAAATGGCTCATTTGAATTCTGCGAAGGCATTCAGAATATGTGTGCTACCCAAATAATGACTGGTGCTTTCACACTTGGTTCGATTGCCTGGACCGAACCGAGTTCGATTGCTCCCTGGACCGTGTTCATATTATATTTTGGGTCCGAGAACCGAGGTGCGTTTATGTCATCAAAGCAGCAGCTGTTTACCCGTTACTTGTTAACGACGTTGAGCGAGGTGGCGGCAGAATGAATGGCGTTGTTCACCTAACTTTAATATTGTTGTTTTGAACCGTTAGTTTTGTTACCAAAGCTTCAGCAGTGCGTAATGGCACTTGCGTCTATCTGCAGCGGATGTACTGCAAATGCTCTAAAGCATGCAGGCGGCGAGCAGAAATGAGATTTACAGCTCTCTGTTTACAGTACATCAGTCACGCTCATCAGGACTCGATGCGGTTCGCAGTGCGCCGAGTTCGGAAGACAGCGTTCACGCTTGATGTGGTAATTTCACAGCATACACGCGCGGGTTGAAGATTCGTTCGCTCCCTACAGTGCAATTCGGCTGGAATACATCTGTACTAAACTATCACTGTGAAAGTCATCATAGCTTGCGTAGTATAGACCCAGCTCCCAACCCAACTATGAGAATAGATTAACGGCGATATTTTTTATCGCCCGATAAAAGTCTCCGCGTTAACGCAGCGTTAACGCCGATAACCCACCACTATGTTTGCACTTCTGGAAGCGGCGGGCAACCTAATTAATATTCATGATGAGGTTAGCTGTTGAGGATACGCTCCCAGCGCCGCACACATTGCACCAGAACGTTTTGAACGAAACTCAGGAATTTTCGCGCGATTCGGTATTTTCAAAAATAAGTATCGGTTCTGCATAAGAACCGGTTCTCGGTTCCCAACCCTATTCACAAGTCCCTGTGAACAAACTCATTGCTAGTTAATGTTAATTAGTGCCTTAACTAATAGGACCTTAGTGTAGAGTTAACTGTAACTTTACTGTAAAAATACTGTCAAATGTATGTTTTTTTGAAAGTTGAAAGCTACGATTTACATTATAATTTAAATTTACTGTGAAAAACAATAAAAGGACATTCCCGAAGTCCCTGCGAACAAATGTACTGCTCATTGCTAGTTAATGTTAATTCATTTCTTAACTAATGTTAACTAATGGGACCTTAATGCTTAACTGAGTAAACTGTAATTTTACTGTAATGGTTTTGGCAGGTAGAAATTATGAATTACCATATAATTTACTGAAAATCAGTAAAAGAACATTCCCAGAAATCCCTGCGGACAAATGTACTGCTCATTGCTAGTTAATGTTAATTAATGCCTTAACTAATTGGACCTTTTTGTAAAGAGTTAACTGTAATTTTACTGTAAAATACTGTCAAATTTATGTTTTTTGCTAGTGAAAGCTATATGATTTATAATAATTTACTGGTAAAAACAGTAAAATGACATTCCCAGAAGTCCCTGCGAACAAAGGTACTGCTCATTGATAGTTTATGGTATTTAATTTCTTAACTGATGTTAACTAATAGGACCTTAGTGTAAAGAGTTAACTGTAATTTTACTGTAAATACTGTCAGATGTATGGTTTTGGCAAGTAAAAACAATTAATTACCATATAATTTATTGTAAAAAACAGTAAAATGACATTCCCAGAAGTCCCTGTGAACAAAGGTACTGCTCATTGCTAGTTAATGTTAATTCATGTTTTAACTAATATTTACTAATGAGACCTTATAGTGTAAAGAGTTAAGTGTAATTTTACTGTAAAATACTGTCAAAATTATGTTTTTTGCAAGTAAAAACTATGAATTACCATAAAATTTACTGTGAAAAACAGATGATTATATTTGACATGGTTTTGTTTCTTCTTATTTTTGTTATCAGTAATGTACTTTTATGGTGTTTTGTCTTAGAATTGTAAAATAAACCATCAATCAATCAATCAACTTTATTTATATAGCGCTTTTACAATGACGATTGTTTCAAAGCAGCTTCACAGTGTTAAACAGGACAACATTGCAACAAAATTTGATTTGGCTAGTTTAATTTGGATAGTTTATAGAATTATATATGACCAAATTAATAAATTCTATTTGTATATTTAGTTGAGTAACTTGGATCATAAACCATCCCAAATATGCCATCCCAAATACCTGCAACATCAGGTCTCTTGATACTGGAGGAGAAGATATAAATGAGAACTACATACACACTGGTTTTATCCTCTAGTCCTGTTTTCAGCCTGAATGTCATTCTCAAAGACCACACCATAAACTTTCTAAATATACCGGTGAGTTCCTCTGCCCGAGGAGTTTCTGGAGGATCTGACACTTTCAGGAGGAGAAAGCCTGACCTATTTAACGGATCCAAACTCTGCAGAAGAGTCTGGAGGAGAGCATCTCTTCTCACCGTGCCCTAGTTAGACAGCGAGACGCTGCAGCAGAAAGCTCCTCTGTGACTTACACTTACTCTCTCTCTTATTGATGAAGGGAATATGATTACACATCACAGCCGGAGCTTTCATACTGTGTGGGTTTCTGCACACTTTGACCCATATGACTTCTCTTTTGGCGATTGTTTTATTGGTTAAGTGAATTATAAGTATTATGAGCACTCCTGAAATCAGATAAAACGCCAAATATTAAACACCAGTGTGTTTTTTATGAGAGTGCACTGCTACTTTAAAGTGCCCGTATTATGTTTTTTTTCCGGATATTTCGTATTCATGTAGTGTGTAATGAAGCGTTTTGTGAATGTTAAAGGTCTACAGAGTTTCAAAGAACAAAGAGCAAAGTTTTTGTCTCCTAAAATAAGAATCGATTCAGAACTGAAACGAGTCGTCAGTAATTGCAGTCTCACTAGGTGTGTAACTAATTTGCATATTGCCGCCCTCTGGTCTTGATTGGCTGAACAGTGTCTCTTTGCCCCGCCCTCAATCTCTGAGACTGGAAGAGTTTGGTTGCTGACGCTGTTCGAATCATAGTGTGTCAAGAGCTGAGATGCTGATATGCTAATGAGCGCTTGCTTTCTGACCAATCAGAGCAGAGCAGCTCTCAGAGAGGCGGGGTTTAGAGAGACTGAATCTTCTAATGAAGCGTTTCAGACTCTGAGAGAAAAGAGCTGATGCTGCAGTGGAGATTATGAGAGAATTACAGTGTTTTTGACCTCGGATGCATGAGAACCTGTCGCAGGAGATGGCAGAACAACATTAGGAATGTATAAATAGCATTTTTTGATTACATTTTAGTGATCAGGTGTACTATTTTTCACCTGGTGAATTAAATAGTTAGGGTTGAACCCTTAACCTTGGTGTTGCTAGCTCACAGTTTTTACACTTGGCTTTTGCATGGACAATCATTGGAAGTGTGAAAATGTAGTTTGATTTCTCTTGTGTTCTCAGATGATCCTGAAGGCTGTTTTGTTCCTCGAGTTGGATAAGACCGGATGCACGTTTGAGTGAGGTGAACTTAATCTCAGGATCAAATCCACAGAACAGAGCGCATTTAAAACCTCACAAACTCAAACTATATAATGAGTGTCGATGTCTAATCATCGCCAGCCAAGGACATGTTATTTCAGTTAGATGAAGTAGGTAGAAGAACGTGGGTATCCTGCATTAGTGTTTTTCTAGTGTAGTTGATCTGTTCATCTATTCTGAACCAGCGACTGAGAGAAAAGAGCACATGATGCAGGGTACACATGAGGTCTAGAACACAGGAAGTTGAATATATATTCACAACGCAAGTCCTTGACGGTACGAGCGAGCTGCATGCATTCCTGTTCAGATGCTCAGATGATTGTGTAATACTCGAGTGATCTTGTTCTTGTTGGTGATGTTTGTATTGATGTGTGTATGCATGGAGATTGCCACTGTATGAAATGAGCAGAAGAACATCTGTCATGCTGTTGAGATTGTGTGGAGCGATGGGCCGAGAGGCCGTGTATTCCTCAGAGAAACTCGATTGATTGAATTCAAGCAGTTATTTGAGTGCTTGTGATGCTGCGCGCGAGAGCTTTCACTGCGTCTGTAGCGTTTCCAGTGCTTCATATTCCCCATCAGCCTCCGCCGAACATACACCAGAGGATGCCATGGAGTTCACAAATGAGAAGAAGATATAGTCTGAAACTGAACAACGCTTTTTTGCCTCTTCATAACATAATTATAATCATTTTGTCATTTTTAATTTATACTTCATAAACACTTCATATTTGTCAGATGAAAGCCAGATTTGTTTTGGCATGTTCATACCATAATTTAAATAATATATTTTTTTGCATATTCATAATTTTAATAATTTTGTCATTTTTATTTATACTTCATAAACACTTCATTTTTGTCAGATGAAAGCCAGATTTGTTTTGGCATTTTCATACCATAATTTAAATAATATATTTTTGCATATTCATAATTTTAATAATTTTGTCATTTTAATTTATACTTCATAAACACTTCATATTTGTCAGATGAAAGCCAGATTTGTTTTGGCATGTTCATACCATAATTTAAATAATATATTTTTGCATATTCATAATTTTAATAATTTTGTCATTTTTAATTTATACTTCATAAACACTTCATATTTGTCAGATGAAAGCCAGATTTGTTTTGGCATTTTCATACCATAATTTAAATAATATATTTTTTTGCATATTCATAATTTTAATAATTTTGTCATTTTTAATTTATACTTCATAAACACTTCATATTTGTCAGATGAAAGCCAGATTTGTTTTGGCATTTTCATACCATAATTTAAATAATATATTTTTTGCATATTCATAATTTTAATAATTTTGTCATTTTTAATTTATACTTCATAAACACTTCATATTTGTCAGATGAAAGCCAGATTTGTTTTGGCATGTTCATACCATAATTTAAATAATATATTTTTTTGCATATTCATAATTTTAATAATTTTGTCATTTTTAATTTATACTTCATAAACACTTCATATTTGTCAGATGAAAGCCAGATTTGTTTTGGCATTTTCATACCATAATTTAAATAATATATTTTTGCATATTCATAATTTTAATAATTTTGTCATTTTAATTTATACTTCATAAACACTTCATATTTGTCAGATGAAAGCCAGATTTGTTTTGGCATTTTCATACCATAATTTAAATAATATATTTTTTATTTTAATAATTTTGTCAACTTAATTTAAATTCTACTGTATTTTTTATCAAATAATTCAGCTTCGATCACATACATAAATTATATTTTACTATATATTCACATAGAAAACAGGCATTTTAAAGTGTAATAATATTTCACAATTTTTACTGTAGTTTAGATCAAATAAATGCAACCTTGAACTTAAAAATATTTAAAAAATATTAAAAACAGTGAAATATTATTATAATTTTAAGTGACTGTTTTGTATTTGAATATTACTTTTAATGGGTAAGTTATTCTTGTGATGCAAAGCTGATATATATATATATATTTAACAGTAATTGTCAATGATTTTTTTGAAGGATCGTGTGACTGAAAAATGCAGTTTTGATCACAGGAATAAATTACACATTGCTATTTAATATTTGCGTTCATGTATGTTTGATTTACTAATTTCACTAATATCATATCATATGCATGCACTCAATATTTCCTCTCTGTCTTCCTCTCAGATATGGTTTGGCATGTTCATAACTTAATTTTAGTAATATTCTTTGTGCTTGTTCATACCATCATTTTAATAATATATTTTTTGCATATTCATAATTTGTATAATTTTGTCGCTTTAATTTTATACTTAATTTGTATTCTTCATATACACTTCTTTTTTTTCAGATGGAGGTCTTTTTTATATAACATAATTTTAATATTTTATTTGCAGGTTCATAACATAATTGTAATAATTTTGTAATTTTAATTGCATACTTCATTTTTATACTTCATATACACTTAATTGTTTTTTGTGTGTTTTTTGGGATGTTTATAGCATAATTTAAAAAAATGATTTGCATGTTTATAACAATTTTAATAGTGTTTTATCGATAGTCATTAACATAATTATAATAAGTTTAATTTTATACTTCATTTTTAGGGTGACTTTTCTGCATTCTGTCCTGGGCCTACAGATGAAAAATAGCCTTTTTTATTTAATAAACGAATAAACATAATAAAGAACGAAACAGCCTATAGCTTCTCTGTTAAATCTGGATATTTATGATCCATAAGGCTTTTCTGAACATCAGGAGGCAGGGCTGTAGGCGGTGAAATCAAACGCGTTATGTAATGCTCTTTTATTAAACACACTTTCATTCTGTTTTCATGATTTATGAAATATGATCATCAGATGCATGTATCTATAATCATTCAGTCATGTCATATTCTGTTGTTTCTGATCTATATACTCTGAAAGAAACTGCTTCTGTAAAATCTGAAACATCGTTTTAATATATATGTTCCTAACATCATTTCAGAAAGTCATTTTATACATCATTTTAATACTTAATATACTCTTTTTTTAGATAATTGTAATAATTTTGTAATATTAATTTTATACTTAATTTTTATACTTCATATACTTTTCATATGAACATGACATAATTTTAATTATATTCTTGCAGGTTCTTAACATAGTTTTAATAATTGTGTGTAATACATCAAATAGTTTTTTTTTTACATATTCATAACAATTTTAATAATATTTTTTGCAGGTTCTATATAATTTTAATAATTTTGTAATTTTGAAATTTTAACTTTATACGTCATATACACTTATTTATTTTTAGATGGATACCAGTGTTTTTTCTTTTTTCTTTTTTTGACACATTCATAACAATGTTTATAATATTTTTTTTTTGCAATCCCATAAAATAATTTTAACAATTTTGTAATATAAATTTTATACTTAATTTTTATACTTCATATACACTTCTCAGATGGAGAGTCATGTTCATAACATAATTTTGATAATATTCGTGCAGGTTCTTAACACAGTTTTAATAATTGTGTAATAATAATTTTATACTTCATATTTATATGTCAGATACAATTTTAATATTTTTGTCATTTTAATTTTATGGTACATTTTTATATGTACATTTCAGTCCAGTCTCTTTTTTGACATATTCATAAAAATGTTAATTATATTTTTGCAGGTTCATAATATAATTTTAATACATTTGTAATTTTCATTTTTATACGTCATATACATAAAAAAAAATTGTTTAGATGGAGGCCAGTCTTTTTTAATTATATTATTATTATTTTTTTTTTTGCAGGTTCATAATATAATTTTAATCATTTTAATGTTATGGTAAATTTTATATATACATTTCATTTTTGTCCAGTCTCTTTTTTTAAGTATTCATAATATTTTTGCAGGTTCCTAACATAATTTTAATCATTTTAATTGTATATTTCATTTTTAGGGTGACTGCTGCAATCTGTCCGGGGACATGAAAAATAGCCTGTGTTTTATTTAATAAACTAATAAATAAAATAATAACTAATAAACTACAAAACTGACATGATAATGCGTGAGATGATTTCATCTAGTGGACCGAACTGGAAATATGATGCAGATGCTGGTCATATCTTCTGAGGATCAGGTCTGGATATGAGATCCCATTTCTTCCCATGGTTTGATTGGCTGCTCTCTCCTCTTCAGGGTCACATGTTCTCGTTAGGCTCCACCCTCTGGGCGGGCTGGACTCGATGTGGATGTGGAAGTGAGTGAGGAGAGCAGGAGTTTGCTGAAGCAGATGCAGAGAGAGATCCCTGAGGATCGACCTTCACTCCAGGTCAACAGTGAACATCTATGATATATAAAACATCATTTGAATAATTAGATTTGCATGCTCATAATATAATTTTAACATATATATTTTTTATAACTATTTTTTTATTTAAAAAATAAATAAATAGTAATATAGACCAATAATGAAAACTTTTTTTAAATAATAAACATATTTGTATATTAACAGCATAACAATATGATGGATATCAGCTGAAAATGTTGCATATTATAGCATATTTTAATTTTTTAAAATAATTTTGTAGGTATAATCTAAAGGTCGAGACCACTAGTGAAACTACTTTTGCTTTTGTTATTTTTAATGAACATATTATTTTTTTATATTAGCATCATAACCACTTGGCTATCAGTTGGTTTTTGCATTTTCATTGCATAATTTTAATAATTGTTTTGCATGCGCATAATATAATTTCATTTTTTTAATCAAAATTATGTTATGAACATGACTCTCCTCCATCTGAGAAGTTTATATGAAGTATAAAAATTAATTAATAATATAAATTTTATACTCAATTTTTCATTTTTTTTATTATAATCTCAAAGTCTGAAATTATTTGTGAAAATACTTTTTTAATTAACATATTTTTTTTATTAACAGCATAACACTTTGATGGACATCAGCTCTAAAATCTGAATGTCAAAACATAATTTTAATAGTTTTTTTGCATGTTAATTGCATAATTTAGTTTTTTTGTTCATTATATATTTTAGATTATATTTAAAAAATATATATTACAAAGTCCACCAGTGAAAATGCTTCTGCTTTTATTTATAAATGTGTTTAAAATAATAAACTAACATATTATTTGTATGTTAACAGCATTAAACTTTGATGGATATCAGCTGAAAATGCCGCATATAATTTTTTTCTCATGTTAATAACATAATTGTAATAATTTAGTAATTTCAATCTAAACGTCTGAGAGCATTAGTGAAAATACTTTTGCTTTTTTTAATTTTTATTAATAAACATATGAATTTTTTATATTAACAGCAATACACTTTGATGGATATCGGCTGCATATTAAAACATAATTTTAATATTTTTTGCATGTTCATTGCATAATACATTTTTTTTTGCATGTTCAAAATTTCTTTAAATTTTAATCTAAAACACCACTAGTAAAAATACTTCTGTTCATATTTTTTTTTTTTCAATTATACACTTTTAAAATATTAACATAATTTGATACACTTTTTTAACATCATAATGTGATGGATATCAGCTGCACAGGCTGCATATTAAAACTCAATTTTATTTATGTTTTTTTTGCATAATAATTTTGTAATTTCAATCTAAACGTCTGAGAGCATTAGCGAAAATACATTTGCTTTTATTTATTTATGAACATTATTTGCATATAACATTTTGATGGATATCAGCTGCATATTACAGCATACTTTTTTCTCGTGTTAATAACATAATTTGAATAGCTTTGTAATTTCAATCTAAACGTCTGAGAGCATTAGCGAAAATACATTTGCTTGTGTTTATTTATTTTTTAATTAATGAACATATTATTTTCTATATTAACAGCATTACACTTTGATGGACGTCAGCTGTACACGCTGCATATTCAAACATATTTTTAATAATTTATTTGCATGTTCATTGCATAATTTAGTGTTTCTTTTTTTGCATGTTCATGATATATTTGTAAAAAAATAATAATAATAATCTAAAAGTCCACTAGTGAAAATGCTTCTGCTTGTATTTATTTATTTTTTAATTAATTAACATTATTTTCTATATTAACAGCATTACACAGCTGTAAAGACTGCATATTCAAACATATTTTTAATAATTTATTTGCATGTTCATTGCATAATTTAGTATTTATTTTTTGCATGTTCATGATATAATAGTAATATTTGTAAAAAAAAAAAAAATTAAAAAATCTAAAAGTCCACTAGTGAAAATGCTTCTGCTTTTTATTTTTATTTATTTTTTTTTTAATCATAAACATATTATTTTTATAAGAACAGCATTACACCTGCACAGGCTGCATATAGTCGTGTTATTAACATTACTTTAAATCTAAAGGTCTGAGAGCAGGATTTGTTCATATTAGCAGCTCAACAGTTTGATTGTGATGTGAATCAAGCATGTGAAGTGAAGTGAGCAGATCCTGATGTTCCTCACATCTGTGCACTGGATCCCGAGGGCCCTTGAGCGCCACCCTGTGGTTATTCAGAGCTACTGCACTGGAATCAAGCCCATCTGCAGGGTTTACTGCGCTCGTCCCGGGCCATTCCTCCAGTGGGAGAGTGTTTCTCTCGCTCGGATCATGTTACTGTAAATGTTTCATTGAACTCACTCGAGCCTTCCAGGAATATTATCCGATCTGTCAGATTGGGAGGTAATGCTTCAGTCAGGTCACGTGAGATGCATGTGGAGAATGTAAGGGTCATGTGACTGAAGAGGGTTAATGACACCAGCTCTTCTTCTGACAGGATGTCCTCTCTCAGGCCGAGGCTGTCCTCGGAGGAGTCTCGCCCACTCCCGTCTGCCGGAAACTCTCTTCCATCGGCCGGAGAGTTCTGTCCATTGAGTCCGTCGCTAATTTCCCAGGTTTGATCCCACAGGTTTATATGTATATGTGTATTAATGCTTAAAAATCATATACGATACCAAACAAACCTCGAGAAGATAAAGCGTGATGCCACCTCAATATGTCTAAATAACAGCAAACAGACACAAACATCAACCTAAAAAAGACAAATAAATAAAATACATACAAAAAAATCTAATATAACATCATTTTATGAAAAAAAATATATATTATACCTTTTTAAACAATTTCAAAATGTCTTAATAACAGCAAACAAAGAATAAATAGACAACATAAACCTGAAAAAATAAGAAAAATAAGTTAAATACATTAAAAAAAAAACTTTAAATATTTTGTGGGTTGAAAAATATATTTAAATGTTAAAATTAAACAATTCAAATAAAACACTTAAGGATAATTAATAATAAAAATGTGCTAAAATTAAACATGTTTCATTTGTTTACTTGCATGTCATGTGGCCATTAACTGATATCAGAGAATAATAAATCATTAACAAAAATATAATAAATAATTAAAAAATATACTAATATTTGATTTGTTTAGCTGCATGTCATGTGACCGTTAACTGACAACAATAGACAGATAATAATACAAATGGTAATAAACTATACTATATAATATTTTCATTATTATCATTATTATTTTGAGCATTAACTGACATCTGTGAATATGTGAATTTGTTCGTTGTTAAATTATTGAAGTATAAAATCTCCAGTAAATGGGCTTGTGAAAGGCGGCTCTGGTGTGTGTCCTGGTCAGATCTTTCTATCTGTTCACAGATGGACCTGGTTTCCATTTTCTGGATTACAAAGCTTTGAGATCAAACTCCATGGAGATCGGCAGCAGCGATCGCACCGGGATCAGGAACTACTCCACCGATTCCTGCGACGGAGAGGAGCTGCTGCTGAAGCGCAGAGGTCTGGTGTGTAACGGATCCGCTTGGTCTGGAGCCTCGGCTGGACTCAGGAAGGCGAGCCTTCGCCGGATAGCAGGTCTCAGAACAGTTCTCCGGTGCACCGGAGGAGTCAGGAGAGAGGCCTGGGAGGCGAGAGAGCCCTCAACCGCTCCTGCTCCGTCCCGGACTCCAACAACCCTCCAGCGTTCAGCCCCGCGCCGCGCACCCATCAGCATGCTGGTGGCCGACCTCTCCGAGATCCCAGAGGACGAGAGCGTGGCGGCCGGCTGGAGCGGGAGACTGCATCCGTCCAGACCCAGACAGGCCACGAGGAGGGCGGACTCGGTGGGGGAGGAGTTATGTGTCCCGTCTGTGGATGCGGCGGAACCGGATGAGACGGATGAGAGCGGCGCTGATGCTCAAACCCCGGCGGCCCTGGAGGACGAGGATCTGAGCTGCTCTAAACACGCCAACACGACTGGGCCGTGCCCGGACCAGGATCATCAGAGGGAGGTTTGTCTGTCCATGCAGAGCGGACACAAAAGGACTTCTGTTCGGCAAGATATGAAAAGCTGCAATTACCTTTTTATTTACAAGTTTACATTTCACAAATGTACAATTCGGAGAAAAAACCTTCGAATATCAAGAATAAAAAATGTAGAGTTGCAAGAAATATTGTCAGAATTGCGAGAAATTATGAGAAAAAAGACGGAATTGAGAGGAAGTAGTCGGAATTTAGAAAAATATAGTCAGAATTGCAGGGGAAAAAGTTCGAATTGCAAGAAAAAGTCGGAAATTGCAAAAAAAAAGAAAATTGGACCGGAATTGTTAAAAATATAGTCGGAATTACTAAAAAATAAAGTTGGAATTGCTAGAAAAAAGTCAGAATTCCAAGAAATAAAGTCAGAATTGCGAGAGAAAAAAAGTTGCTATTGTGGAAAAAGTTGGAATTGCAAAAAATTAAGTCGGAATTGCGGGAAAAAAGTCAAAAATTTCCAAAGAAAAAAAGATGCTATTGTGGAAAAAGTCGGAATTTCGAGAAAAAAGTCGAATTGCGAGAGAAAAAAAGTTGCTACTGTGGAAAAAGTCGGAATTGCAAAAAATTAAGTTGGAATTGCAAGAAAAAAGTCGGAATTGCGAGAAAAAAGTCGGAAATTGCAAAAAGAAAAGAAAATTGGACCGGAATTGTTAAAAATATAGTCGGAATTACTAAAAATTAAGTTGGAATCGCAAGAAAAAGTCGAATTGCAAAAAAGTACGTCGGAATTGCGGGAGAAAAAAGTTTCAATTGTGGAAAAAGTTGAAATTGCAAAAAATTAAGTCGGAATTGCGGGAAAAAAGTCAAAAATTTCAAAAGAAAAAAAGAAAATTGGACCGGAATTGTTAAAAATATAGTCGGAATTACTAAAAAATAAAGTTGGAATTGCTAGAAAAAAGTCAGAATTCCAAGAAATAAAGTCAGAATTGCGAGAGAAAAAAAGTTGCTATTGTGGAAAAAGTTGGAATTGCAAAAAATTAAGTCGGAATTGCGGGAGAAAAAAGTTTCAATTGTGGAAAAAGTTGGAATTGCAAAAAATAAAGTTGGAATTGCAAGAAAAAAGTCGGAATTGCGAGAAAAAAGTCGGAAATTGCAAAAAAAGAAAATTGGACCGGAATTGTTAAAAATATAGTCGGAATTACTAAAAAATAAAGTTGGAATTGCTAGAAAAAAGTCAGAATTCCAAGAAATAAAGTCAGAATTGCGAGAGAAAAAAAGTTGCTATTGTGGAAAAAGTCGGAATTGCAAAAAATTAAGTCGGAATTGCGGGAGAAAAAAGTTTCAATTGTGGAAAAAGTTGGAATTGCAAAAAATTAAGTCGGAATTGCGGGAAAAAAGTCAAAAATTTCCATAGAAAAAAAGATGCTATTGTGGGAAATGTCGGACTTTCGAGAAAAAAAGTCGAATTGAGAGAGAAAAAAAGTTGCTATTGTGGAAAAAGTCGGAATTGCAAAAATTAAGTCGGAATTGCAGGAGAAAAAAGTTTCAATTGTGGAAAAAGTTGGAATTGCAAAAAATAAAGTTGGAATTGCAAAGAAAAAGTCGGAATTGCGAGAAAAAAGTCGGAAATTGCAAAAAAAAGAAAAGAAAATTGGACCGGAATTGTTATAAATATAGTTGGAATTACTAAAAAATAAAGTTGGAATTGCTAGAAAAAAGTCAGAATTCCAAGAAATAAAGTCAGAATTGCGGGAAAAAAAAGTTTCAATTGTGGAAAAAGTTGGAATTGCAAAAAATTAAGTCGGAATTGCGGGAAAAAAGTCAAAAATTTCAAAAGAAAAAAAGATGTTATTGTGGAAAAAGTCGGAATTTTGAGAAAAAAGTCGAATTGCGAGAGAAAAAAAGTTGCTATTGTGGAAAAAGTCGGAATTGCAAAAAATTAAGTCGGAATTGCGTGAAAAAAGTTGGAATTGCAAAAAATAAAGTCAGAATTGCGGGAAAAAAGTCGTAATTGCGAGAGAAAAAAAGTTGCTATTGTAAAAAAAGTCATAATTGCAAAAAATTATGTCAGAATTGCAAGAAATAAAGTTGGAATTCGTTGATAAAGAACGGCCAAAATATGATTTACATTTTAAGGCATTGTTTTTTCATACCCTGGTCAATAATGAGATTGTAGTCTATTTTGCGTTCATAACTTCTTCTTTCAGACTACAGTGGAAAGAAACACGTTTAAGTGTTTATGGTTTTGCACTTTATCTTTCAGTTCCAGTGCATCTGTAAAGGCGGCGAGTTTGAGTCTTCCCTTCAGCAGCTTCACACACCAGACTTTACAGTTTCATTCATATCTATATGCTGAAGGTTTATCTGTGTGCTGATTCATAGAACAAAGTTTAAATCCAGTGTTCAGATTTCTATTCTGGAAGTTTA
>CM040927.1:41137534-41160034 GCA_023029165.1 Gobiocypris rarus | reverse complement strand
AACTACTTTCTAGTAGTTACACACAGTGTTGTGTATTTAAACGGATGTGTGTTTTTGCTGTTCTCTAGGCGTGTGTGTACGGGGTGGCAGCCGTCCTCTGGGCTTCAGCCAAGTTTAATTTGTCTCCCAATCAAAAGCTGGCCATGCCGAGGAAACTCAAGAGACTCCTGCTCGAGATGGCCAAGAGAACTCCAATCGAGAGACCTTCCATTGAAACGCCAAAAGGGTACTGAGAACGATCCGTCGTTATTTATTCATTATATAGTCATATTTCACTCCAAAACCTAGGATACGATTATATAAGAGAGAACTCAAGCGTGGGACCGGGATAGGTTGCCACCTGTGCAATAAGGCCATTCCTGACATTTCCTCACTACTAAATATTCCACGCTCAACTGTTAGTGGGATTATAACAAAGAGGAAGCGATTGGGAACAACAGCAACTCAGCCACGGAGTGAAATCCCAGAGCGGGGTCAGCACATGCTGAGGGTCACAGTGCGCAGAAGTCACCAACTTTCAATCGCTCCAGACCTCCAAATATATATATATATATGATTTTTATATATAGTAAATATATAGAATAAATGTGCTGTAATTGCGTATGGTAATGTGATTTATGTCTGCTGTTATATTTCAGTGTTGCCGTGACTACCTCTACCGGCAGGGCACAGATGCAGAGAGCGTGTGGACGCAGCTCATCAGCCGAGTCCAGCAGGTGAAGCCTCACACTGATGCCAGCGGGTCACTCAGGGGCAGGGTGTGATCAGTCCTGTGATCGGGTCTTTTCAGTTTAGAAAGTCTCTGTTCCCTGTGCGTTTTACTATGGAAACTTGTTTCCAACATGGAAGGGAATTGCAACTTTTTATCTCACAAGTAGATTCTATTTTTTTGATTTCTCTCTGAGAATTAAATGCAATTACAAGTTATAAAGTCAGAATTGCAAGAATTAAAGTCGGAATTGAGAGAAATATAGTCAGAATTGCAAGATATAAAGTTGGAATTATGAGAAATAAAGTCGTAATTGTGAGAAATAAAGTTGGAATTGTGAGAAAAAATAAAGTCGGAATTGCGAGACATAAAGTCGGATTTGTGAGAAAAAAGTCGTAATTGCGAGACATAAAGTTGGAATTGCAATATGTTAAGTTGGATTTGAGAGAAATAGTCAAAATTTCAAGAATAAAGTCGTAATTGTGAGAAATAAAGTCGGAATTGCGAGAAATAAAGTTGGAATTGCGAGATATAAAGTCGGAATTGTGAGATATAAAGTTGTAATTGCGGTACATAAAGTCGTAATTGCGGGATATAAAGTCGCAATTGCGAAAAATTTTGTTGGAATTGGAAGAAATAAAGTCGAAATAAAGTCGTAATTGCGAGAAATGAAGTCGTAATTGCGAGAAATGAAGTCGGAATTGTGAGAAATGAAGTCAGAATTGCGAGAAATAAAGTCAGAATTGTGAGATATAAAGTCGGAATTGTGAGACATAAAGTTGGAATTGCAATATGTTAAGTTGGATTTGAGAGAAATATTCAAAATTTCAAGAATAAAGTCGGAATTGCGAGAAATAAAGTCAGAATTGCAAGATATAAAGTTGTAATTGCAGGACATAAAGTCGGAATTGCGGGACATAAAGTCAAAATTGCGAGAAAAATTAAGTTGGAATTGGAAGAAATAAAGTCGGAAATTCGAGAAATAAAGTCGAAATAAAGTCAGAATTGTGAGATATAAAGTCAGAATTGTGTGATATAAAGTCAGAATTGTGAGATATAAAGTCAGAATTGTGAGATATAAAGTCAGAATTGTGAGAAATAAAGTCAGAATTGTGAGATATAAAGTCAGAATTGTGAGTAATAAAGTCAGAATTGTGTGATATAAAGTCGGAATTGTGAGAAATAAAGTAAGAATTGTGTGATATAAAGTCAGAATTGTGAGATATAAAGTCGGAATTGTGAGATATAAAGTCAGAATTGTGAGATATAAAGTCGGAATTGTGAGAAATAAAGTAAGAATTGTGTGATATAAAGTCAGAATTGTGAGATATAAAGTCAGAATTGAGAGATATAAAGTCAGAATTGTGAGAAATAAAGTCAGAATTGTGTGATATAAAGTCAGAATTGTGAGATATAAAGTCAGAATTGTGAGATATAAAGTCAGAATTGTGAGATATAAAGTCAGAATTGTGAGATATAAAGTCAGAATTGAGAGATATAAAGTCAGAATTGTGAGAAATAAAGTCAGAATTGTGAGATATAAAGTCAGAATTGTGAGATATAAAGTCAGAATTGTGAGATATAAAGTCAGAATTGTGAGAAATAAAGTCAGAATTGTGTGATATAAAGTCAGAATTGTGTGATATAAAGTCAGAATTGTGAGATATAAAGTCAGAATTGTGAGATATAAAGTCAGAATTGTGAGATATAAAGTCAGAATTGTGAGATATAAAGTCGGAATTGTGAGAAATAAAGTCAGAATTGTGTGATATAAAGTCAGAATTGTGTGATATAAAGTCAGAATTGTGAGATATAAAGTCAGAATTGTGAGATATAAAGTCAGAATTGTGTGATATAAAGTCAGAATTGTGTGATATAAAGTCAGAATTGTGTGATATAAAGTCAGAATTGTGTGATATAAAGTCGGAATTGTGAGATATAAAGTCAGAATTGAGAGAAATAAAGTCAGAATTGTGAGATATAAAGTCAGAATTGAGAGAAATAAAGTCAGAATTGTGAGATATAAAGTCAGAATTGTGAGATATAAAGTCAGAATTGTGAGATATAAAGTCAGAATTGTGAGATATAAAGTCAGAATTGTGAGATATAAAGTCAGAATTGAGAGAAATAAAGTCAGAATTGTGAGATATAAAGTCAGAATTGTGTGATATAAAGTCAGAATTGTGAGATATAAAGTCAGAATTGTGAGAAATAAAGTCGAATTATGAGATATAAAGTCAGAATTGTGAGAAATAAAGTCGGAATTGTGAGATATAAAGTCAGAATTGTGAGATATAAAGTCAGAATTGTGAGATATAAAGTCAGAATTGTGAGATATAAAGTCAGAATTGTGAGATATAAAGTCAGAATTGTGAGATATAAAGTCAGAATTGTGAGATATAAAGTCAGAATTGTGAGATATAAAGTCAGAATTGAGAGAAATTAAGTCAGAATTGTGAGATATAAAGTCAGAATTGTGAGATATAAAGTCAGAACTGTGAGATATAAAGTCAGAATTGTGAGATATAAAGTCAGAATTGTGAGATATAAAGTCAGAATTGTGAGATATAAAGTCAGAATTGTGAGATATAAAGTCAGAATTGTGTGATATAAAGTCAGAATTGTGAGATATAAAGTCAGAATTGTGAGAAATAAAGTCGGAATTATGAGATATAAAGTCAGAATTGTGAGAAATAAAGTCGGAATTATGAGATATAAAGTCAGAATTGTGAGAAATAAAGTCAGAATTGTGAGATATAAAGTCAGAATTGTGTGATATAAAGTCAGAATTGTGAGATATAAAGTCAGAATTGTGAGAAATAAAGTCGGAATTATGAGATATAAAGTCAGAATTGTGAGAAATAAAGTCGGAATTGTGAGATATAAAGTCAGAATTGTGAGATATAAAGTCAGAATTGTGAGATATAAAGTCAGAATTGTGAGATATAAAGTCAGAATTGTGAGATATAAAGTCAGAATTGTGAGATATAAAGTCAGAATTGTGAGATATAAAGTCAGAATTGTGAGATATAAAGTCAGAATTGAGAGAAATAAAGTCAGAATTGTGAGATATAAAGTCAGAATTGTGAGATATAAAGTCAGAACTGTGAGATATAAAGTCAGAATTGTGAGATATAAAGTCAGAATTGTGAGATATAAAGTCAGAATTGTGAGATATAAAGTCAGAATTGTGAGATATAAAGTCAGAATTGTGTGATATAAAGTCAGAATTGTGAGATATAAAGTCAGAATTGTGAGAAATAAAGTCGGAATTATGAGATATAAAGTCAGAATTGTGAGAAATAAAGTCAGAATTGTGAGATATAAAGTCAGAATTGTGTGATATAAAGTCAGAATTGTGAGATATAAAGTCAGAATTGTGAGAAATAAAGTCGGAATTATGAGATATAAAGTCAGAATTGTGAGAAATAAAGTCGGAATTGTGAGATATAAAGTCAGAATTGTGAGATATAAAGTCAGAATTGTGAGATATAAAGTCAGAATTGTGAGATATAAAGTCAGAATTGTGAGATATAAAGTCAGAATTGTGAGATATAAAGTCAGAATTGTGAGATATAAAGTCAGAATTGAGAGAAATAAAGTCAGAATTGTGAGATATAAAGTCAGAATTGTGAGATATAAAGTCAGAATTGTGAGATATAAAGTCAGAATTGTGAGATATAAAGTCAGAATTGTGAGATATAAAGTCAGAATTGTGAGATATAAAGTCAGAATTGTGAGAAATAAAGTCGGAATTATGAGATATAAAGTCAGAATTGTGAGATATAAAGTCAGAATTGAGAGAAATAAAGTCAGAATTGTGAGATATAAAGTCAGAATTGTGAGATATAAAGTCAGAATTGTGAGATATAAAGTCAGAATTGTGAGATATAAAGTCAGAATTGTGAGATATAAAGTCAGAATTGAGAGAAATAAAGTCAATTGAGAGAAATAAAGTCAGAATTGTGAGATATAAAGTCAGAATTGTGAGATATAAAGTCAGAATTGTGAGAAATAAAGTCAGGTGTGAGATATAAAGTCAGAATTGTGAGATATAAAGTCAGAATTGTGAGAAATAAAGTCGGAATTGTGAGATATAAAGTCAGAATTGTGAGATATAAAGTCAGAATTGTGAGATATAAAGTCAGAATTGTGAGATATAAAGTCAGAATTGTGAGATATAAAGTCGGAATTGTGAGAAATAAAGTCAGAATTGTGTGATATAAAGTCGGAATTGTGTGATATAAAGTCGAATTGTGAGAAATAAAGTCAGAATTGTGAGATATAAAGTCAGAATTGTGAGAAATAAAGTCGGAATTGTGAGATATAAAGTCAGAATTGTGAGATATAAAGTCAAATTGAGAGAAATAAAGTCAGAATTGTGAGATATAAAGTCAGAATTGTGAGAAATAAAGTCGTAATTGTGAGATATAAAGTCAGAATTGTGAGATATAAAGTCAGAATTGAGAGAAATAAAGTCAGAATTGTGAGATATAAAGTCAGAATTGAGAGAAATAAAGTCAGAATTGTGAGATATAAAGTCAGAATTGTGAGATATAAAGTCAGAATTGAGAGAAATAAAGTCAGAATTGTGTGATATAAAGTCAGAATTGTGAGATATAAAGTCAGAATTGTGTGATATAAAGTCAGAATTGTGAGATATAAAGTCAGAATTGTGAGAAATAAAGTCGGAATTGTGAGAAATAAAGTCAGAATTGTGAGATATAAAGTCAGAATTGAGAGATATAAAGTCAGAATTGTGAGAAATAAAGTCGGAATTGTGAGAAATAAAGTCGGAATTGTGAGAAATAAAGTCAGAATTGTGAGATATAAAGTCAGAATTGTGAGATATAAAGTCAGAATTGTGAGATATAAAGTCAGAATTGTGAGATATAAAGTCAGAATTGTGAGATATAAAGTCAGAATTGTGTGATATAAAGTCAGAATTGTGAGATATAAAGTCAGAATTGTGAGATATAAAGTCAGAATTGTGAGATATAAAGTCAGAATTGTGAGATATAAAGTCAGAATTGTGAGATATAAAGTCAGAATTGTGAGATATAAAGTCAGAATTGTGAGATATAAAGTCAGAATTGTGAGATATAAAGTCAGAATTGTGAGATATAAAGTCAGAATTGTGAGAAATAAAGTCAGAATTGTGTGATATAAAGTCGGAATTGTGTGATATAAAGTCAGAATTGTGAGATATAAAGTCAGAATTGTGAGATATAAAGTCAGAATTGAGAGATATAAAGTCAGAATTGTGAGATATAAAGTCAGAATTGAGAGAAAAAGAACACGTAAATAAAGTCAGAATTGCAAGATGTAAAGTCGGAATTGTGAAATAAAATGTCACAATTAACTTTTTATTTTTGTCTTCTGTGGTGGAAACAAGTTTCTATATTGGATCAGCTGTGTGTCAGGATCTGTTGCGTCACACACTCCAGTGATATCAGAGACGCTCCGGCCCTTCCACAGTCATCTCCGTCCCGTTTGCACGTCTGCAACACATTTTTTGACTCCAGATAGTGAATTGATTTTTCATGACTCTTCCCTGAGGAATGCTGTTGCTCTGAGTTGGTCTTTCATATCTCAGGAGACTCGGTTTAAGTATCAACTTTCCCACAGAAGTTTCTTCTAAAATCCGTTCTTCTAAAATCCCAGCTACTCTCATAAGCGATGAGTCCAAACGCTCTTCTGTAACTCTTTCCTGTCTTAATGCATGTTTCTCATAACCAGAACGGTTTTTCATTGAAGGCATTCGATGGGAATAGAGGTACAGAGGAACCGTCTTCTCCTGAGTGTGCTGAGAGCCCATCTGACCCACACTTGGGAGAAGTTAAGACAGGTGCGAGTCATTCTGTCCATCTGCACTTGAAATAGATTCAACTCTCACAAAACCTCAAGAATATTTTCAGCTCATATTTCACCCTAAAATTCTACATCTCATGAAGAAAGCCTAATATCTTCATAACAATCAAGCACATTAACCCACACATTCTTGGTATGTAATGTTTAAAGAATATCATGTTATTGTAATCTGAAAAAGAAATGTATATGCACTACTATTTAAGTTTGGGGTGGGTTAAGCTCATCAAAGCTGAGTTTATCTGATCATAAATACAGTAAAAATTGTGTAATATTCCTCCAGTGTAGATCAGCTGTTCTCTGTGTGAATATATACAGGTCCTTCTAAAAAAAAATGAGCATATTGTGATAAAAGTTCATTATTTTCCATAATGTAATGATAAAATTAAACTTTCATATATTTTAGATTCATTGCACACCAACTGAAATATTTCAGGTCTTTTATTGTTTTAATACTGATGATTTTGGCATACAGCTCATGAAAACCCAAAATTCCTATCTCAAAAAATTAGCATATTTCATCCGACCAATAAAAGAAAAGTGTTTTTAATAGAAAAAAAGTCAACATTCAAATAATTATGTTGAGTTATGCACTCAATACTTGGTGGGGAATCCTTTTGCAGAAATGACTGCTTCAATGCGGCGTGGCATGGAGGCGATCAGCCTGTGGCACTGCTGAGGTGTTATGGAGGCCCAGGATGCTTCGATAGCGGCCTTAAGCTCATCCAGAGTGTTGGGTCTTGAGTCTCTCAACTTTCTCTTCACAATATCCCACAGATTCTCTATGGGGTTCAGGTCAGGCCAATTGAGCACAGTAATACCATGGTCAGTAAACCATTTACCAGTGGTTTTGGCACTGTGAGCAGGTGCCAGGTCGTGCTGAAAAACGAAATCTTCATCTCCATAAAGCTTTTCAGCAGATGGAAGCATGAAGTGCTCCAAAATCTCCTGATAGCTAGCTGCATTGACCCTGCCCTTGATAAAACACAGTGGCCCAACACCAGCAGCTGACATGGCACCCCAGACCATCACTGACTGTGGGTACTTGACACTGGACTTCAGGCATTTTGGCATTTCTCCCCAGTCTTCCTCCAGACTCTGGCACCTTGATTTCCCAATGACATGCAAAATTTGAGCGACAGTCCAGTGCTGCTTCTCTGTAGCCCAGGTCAGGCGCTTCTGGCGCTGTTTCTGGTTCAACAGTGGCTTGACCTGGGGAATGCGGCACCTGTAGCCCATTTCCTGCACACGCCTGTGCACGGTGGCTCTGGATGTTTCTACTCAGACTCAGTCCACTGCTTCCGCAGGTCCCCAAGGTCTGGAATCGGTCCTTCTCCACAATCTTCCTCAGGGTCCGGTCACCTCTTCTCGTTGTCCAGTGTTTTTTGGCACACTTTTTCCTTCCCACAGACTTCCCACTGAGGTGCCTTGATACATCACTCTGGGAACAGCCTATTGGTTCAGAAATGTCTTTCTGTGTCTTACCCTCTCGCTTGAGGGTGTCAATGATGGCCTTCTGGACAGCAGTCAGGTCGGCAGTCTTACCCATGATTGCGGTTTTGAGTAATGAACCAGGCTTGGAGTTTTTAAAAGCCTCAGGAATCTTTTGCAGGTGTTTAGAGTTAATTAGTTGATTCAGATGATTAGGTTAATAGCTCGTTTAGAGAACCGTCTCATGATATGCTAGTTTTTTGAGATAGGAATTTTGGGTTTTCATGAGCTGTATGCCAAAATCATCAGTATTAAAACAATAAAAGACCTGAAATATTTCAGTTGGTGTGCAATGAATCTAAAATATATGAAAGTTTAATTTGTATCATTACATTATGGAAAATAATGAACCTTTATCACAATATGCTATTTTTTTTAGAAGGACCTGTAGTGCAGTGTGATTTATTCCTGTGATCAAAGCTGAATTCATCATCATAACTCCAGTCTTCAGTGTCACATGATTTTGAACAGGATGAAGATGAATTCAAAAAGTTTTCACCCCCGATGACTTATTATTTTGAATTTTTTTGCATTTCGCAAAGTGTATGTAAAGTTTTCACCACAACTGTATATATATACATTATACTGTCATTTTTATTTTGCATTTTTTATTTTGTTATTCATTTCATTTATTATCATTATAATTACATTTGTTTTCAAATGTATTACTACATTTGAATTTGGATTTATATATTTTATTAATATTATTACATTTGTTTAAAAAAATTATTATCATATTACTATTATTTTAATTGTTTTATTTTTACATTACAATTTTCATTTTGTAACATTTTATTTTGTTTTATTAATATTAAATTGTATTGTATTATGTTCTTTTACGATGTGTTATTATTTGTAGTATTGTTTAATTTTTTACATTTTACACAATTTTCTGCAAATTTTTTATGCTGGCCTATTTGTGTATTATTTTAATTTATTTGATTATTTTGTTTCATTTTATTGTTATTTGAATTTATTTTTTCATTTGTTAACATTTTATTTTATTTGTAAAAATTTTTAGTATTGTTTTATTTATTCATTTTATTTTTGCATTTTCTAAAATGTTCTGCAATTTTTTTACATTTTACTATTTTTGTATTATGTTATTTTTATTTTGTTTTATATATTTTTTTACATTTAATTAAATTATTTTTACATTTTATTTTATTATCGTTCTTTTTTTTTCTTTTTCTTTTTTTACATATTTATATATAATGAGAATATGCAAATCATCAAAAATCTCAAAAGTAAAATGGATGCATTACATGAGTGAGAATATGAGGGGAAATGTGCTTCCGCTAGTAATGCATTATGTAAGAATTCTGGTTATTTTGGGGTGAAATGTGACCCGCTCATGCTGTCATGTGATCCACCCACGCGTGTCGCTGAATATGAACGCTCTGCATCTGTGTGGTGTTAATCTGCAGGTCTGTTTGCTTGTGTTGCTGTTCTCTCAGGTTTTGTCCCGTTGGCCTGTGAGGGCCGGTTGGCCCCTGTGATTGGTCCTGTTCCTCATAATTACCCAGTGTCCTCCTCGTCCACCACCATCAGTCTGCCCGAGGCCTTCACCTCTCCTGCCACACACTTCAGCCCAATCGTCCTGCCCCCGAACACCCCGCCTCGCCCTCAGTCTGAGCCGTACGTCTCCTCACACTTCAGTGACCGATGGACTATCCTCCGTCCGCTTTAGCTTCTAATGCTCTGGTTTGTTTTTAAGGATTGTCTCTTGTGAGGACGTCACCGATGAAACTATCCTGCTAGAGCCAGAAGAACAGGAAGAGAGCGACCCCGGGGATGATGGGATTGGGGGAGATTTCTCGAAGGCGGGTGTGTCCGGTTATTCCTCATCTTCCAGCTGTAGGACTCTTGTGAATTCACCACCTCCAGCGATTCCCCACATATCCAGTGAAGAAACGGACAAACAGCCACACTACCCCGCCCTACCATGTGATAATGGGATTTGTAACAACTTCCTTCTACAGCAAGACCCACAGACTGGACGTCTGACCCTACTTCCTGTTCAGATCGCCGTGCTCCAGCCAATCACAGGCGTGGATCACTTCAGTGCAGAACCACTAAACATGAAACTACCGACACCTTTATGTTCTGGAAGCTCCGACGGCCCCTTGAGGAATGAGAGAGGCTGTGTTTCCCGGAGAGATACGGACTCAGCAGGGTCTGCTCCTCACCTTACGGATCACAGCTCGTGCCGGAGATGCCTGCTCCGAGAAGAGCTCGCGTCTCACCACCACCCGGAGAATGGAGTCCGAGATCTGCCGATGGGTAACCGCTTCATATTTACATCATTTGAAACTTTTTTGATAACATTCTAACTTGTTCTGACTTAGTTTTTTAAGTTTAATTTATTTATTTATTACAGATTTTTTTCTTACAATTTATTATTATTAAACTTTTTACCATTTTATTTTGTTTTATTATTTATATATTTTATTATTATTATTATGTTTTACAATTTATAATTATTATTATTATATTAGTATTGTTTTTATTGTTTTATTTTTAACTTTACTTTTAAAAAAAATACATTTGACTGCTTTTGTATTATTTCAATTTACTTTATAATTTTTTACATTTGATTCATTTTACATTTTATTTTATTATTTTATGTTTTTTACAGTTATTATTATTATTTTTTTATTATTGCTTTAATTTTTAACTTTTTAAATTTAATTACATTTTATTATTTTGGCACATTTTTTACATATTACTACTTTTGTATAATTTAAATTTATTTTTATTAAAAAAAATTTTTTTTAACAATCATTCTGTTTTTAAATTTTATTTGATTAATTTTGGACATGTTTTACATTTTACTACTTTTGTATTTTATTTTATTAATTTTTTGTATTGTTTTATAATTTTTTTACAGTTCATATTGTTTTATTTTTAACACTTTTTTTGTCATTTAAAAAAAAAATACATTTTATTTTGTTTAATTATTTTTTTACACAATTTTTATTTTACATTTTATTATTATTTTATTCATTTTTTTTTTATGTACTTTGCTTGCCTGTGTTTAAAATCACTCCTCCTCAAACTTTAATTCTATTATGTATGTCATAAATGTTCCGATTTTTCCATAGATTAGGTCCAGCGGAGCTCACTCCAGTAATATTCCTCGGAGTTGTGTTTATGTGAGAATAGGCCACATCGTTTCACAGATTTTGTCTTAATCAGTTCTTTGCCGGACTCCCTCCCTCTTTCTAGGAGAATACATCTTTTCCTTAAAAAGCCTCCAGTTTGACACGTTTTGTCGAGCAATAAGGGAGAAATTCAGCGCTGTGTCGTGGGAGCAGAAGCTGCTGTGTGACCTGCACCATCGGATTAACCTGTGAGTATCAGCACGGACCCAGATCTGGAGCATTCGGTCGGAGATAAAGCTGTCACATCGGCACATTCTGCCCTCTAGATATGAGTTCTGTGATTTTCTTTGCCCATTTCATCATCTGCATCATCAAAAAATGTTTTCTTTCTTAGTATTTTTGCATGTGCTCAGAAAAATAAACTTAAGTCAAAGGGAAAACAAGTTTATGTTTCTGACCCCATGCACAGATCTTTTTCTTGTAAGCATGAACTCACTTTTGATACATTCAGAAAACAAGACTCATTATCTTCTCAAATTAATGCATCTTGATTTAAGGATAATTAGATATTGAAAAACAAGACACGAATACAAAGAGAATCCTTCAATTTTTCAATCATTTCATCAGCAGTCTATATCTTTAAAATAATATCTTTGTAATATCATTGTTATTAATTCATTGGCAGATTTGAGTTTGTTTGTTTGTTTGTTTGTTAGCTATCTGTAAAATATAAAATCTTGTAATATTATTATTATTTCATTGGCAGATTTAGTTAGTAAGTTAGTTAGTTGTTAGTTAGCTATATCTGTAAGATATCTTGTAATATTATTGTGAATTTATTGGCAGAATGTAGTTAGTTGTTAGTTATCTTGTAATATTATTGTTAATTCATTGGCGAAAATTTAGTTAGTTAGTTGTTAGTTAGCTATATCTGTAAGATATCTTGTAATATTATTATTAATTTATTGGCAGAATGTAGTTAGTTAGTTAGTTGTTAGTTAGCTATATCTGTACGATGATATATGTAATATTATTTCATTGGTATATCTACTTAGTAAGTTAGTTGTTAGTTAGTTATATCTGTAAGATATCTTGTAATATTATTATTAATTTATTGGCAGAATGTAGTTAGTTATTTAGTTAGTTAGTTGTTAGTTAGCTATATCTGTAAGATATCTTATAATATTATTGTTAATTCATTGGCGAAAAGTTAGTTAGTTAGTTGCAAGTTAGTTTTTAGTTAGTTGTAAGTTACTTGTAAGTTAGTTAGCTATATCTGTACGATGATATATGTAATATTATTTCATTGGTATATCTACTTAGTAAGTTAGTTGTTAGTTAGTTGTAAGTTAGTTGATAGTTAGCTATATCCGTAAGATATCCTGTAATATTATTATTAATTCATTGGCATAATTTAGTAAGTTAGTTAGTTAGTTATTTAGTTAGTTTGTTAGTTAGCTACAGTAAATCTGTAAGATATCTTGTAATATTATTATTAAGTTATTGGCAGAATGTAGTTATTTAGTTAGTTAGTTGTTAGTTAGCTATATCTGTAAGATATCTTGTATTATTATTATTAATTTATTGGCAGAATGTAATTAGTTGTTAGTTAGCTATATCTGTAAGATATCTTGTAATATTATTGTTAATTCATTATGGCGAAAATTTAGTTAGTTAGTTGCAAGTTAGTTGTGAGTTAGTTGTGAGTTAGTTGTGAGTTAGTTGTTAGTTAGTTGTTAGTTAGTTGCTAGTTAGCTATATCTGTAAGTTATCTTTTAATAATTAAATGGCAGAATTTAGTTAGTTGGTTGCAAGTTAGTTTTTAGTTAGTTGTAAGTTACTTGTAAGTTAGTTAGCTATATCTGTACGATGATATATGTAATATTATTTCATTGGTATATCTACTTAGTAAGTTAGTTGTTAGTTAGTTGTAAGTTAGTTGATAGTTAGCTATATCCGTAAGATATCCTGTAATATTATTATTAATTCATTGGCATAATTTAGTAAGTTAGTTAGTTAGTTATTTAGTTAGTTTGTTAGTTAGCTACAGTAAATCTGTAAGATATCTTGTAATATTATTATTAAGTTATTGGCAGAATGTAGTTATTTAGTTAGTTAGTTGTTAGTTAGCTATATCTGTAAGATATCTTGTAATATTATTATTAATTTATTGGCAGAATGTAGTTAGTTGTTAGTTAGCTATATCTGTAAGATATCTTGTAATATTATTGTTAATTCATTGGCGAAAATTTAGTTAGTTAGTTGCAAGTTAGTTGTGAGTTAGTTGTGAGTTAGTTGTGAGTTAGTTGTTAGTTAGTTGTTAGTTAGTTGCTAGTTAGCTATATCTGTAAGTTATCTTTTAATAATTAAATGGCAGAATTTAGTTAGTTGGTTGCAAGTTAGTTTTTAGTTAGTTGTAAGTTACTTGTAAGTTAGTTAGCTATATCTGTACGATGATATATGTAATATTATTTCATTGGTATATCTACTTAGTAAGTTAGTTGTTAGTTAGTTGTAAGTTAGTTGATAGTTAGCTATATCCGTAAGATATCTTGTAATATTATTATTAATTCATTGGCATAATTTAGTAAGTTAGTTAGTTAGTTATTTAGTTAGTTTGTTAGTTAGCTACAGTAAATCTGTAAGATATCTTGTAATATTATTATTAAGTTATTGGCAGAATGTAGTTATTTAGTTAGTTAGTTGTTAGTTAGCTATATCTGTAAGATATCTTGTATTATTATTATTAATTTATTGGCAGAATGTAGTTAGTTGTTAGTTAGCTATATCTGTAAGATATCTTGTAATATTATTGTTAATTCATTAGAAAATTTAGTTAGTTAGTTGTGAGTTAGTTGTGAGTAAGTTGTGAGTTAGTTGTTAGTTAGCTATATCTGTAAGTTATCTTTTAATAATTAAATGGCAGAATTTAGTTAGTTGGTTGCAAGTTAGTTTTTAGTTAGTTGTAAGTTACTTGTAAGTTAGTTAGCTATATCTGTACGATGATATATGTAATATTATTTCATTGGTATATCTACTTAGTAAGTTAGTTGTTAGTTAGTTGTAAGTTAGTTGATAGTTAGCTATATCCGTAAGATATCTTGTAATATTATTATTAATTCATTGGCATAATTTAGTTAGTTTGTTAGTTAGCTACAGTAAATCTGTAAGATATCTTGTAATAGTATTATTATTAATCCATTGGCAGATTTTATTTAGTTAGTTGGTTAGTTAGTTAATTAGTCAGTTAGTTAGTTTGCTCTATCTAAGATAATAAATCTAGTAATATTGTGTTTTCCAGTAAAATATCTGAACACCCTTATAGGAAAGGTAAGCATTGAAACTCACATAAGACAGAAAGAGTGAGTTGGCAACGGCGGCTGATTGATGTACCATTACTGAACGGATCACTATCAGGTTTGTTTTCTGAAGGCTGAAATGGACAAAAGCCTGTAGCTTTGAATTTACATTTCGGTCACGTGAGAGCTTCTCAATAATCAAACATACATCCACTTGCGCTCCACTTATCGTCTGCAATCAAGCCAGACTCATTCCAGAAGAAGCCGTTTTAAGGTCCCTATGAAACAGACGGTCCTGAAGTGGACGCATTGAGAGTGCTCGGAGCTGCCAGGTCAGAGGGCGTCACATGAAGACAGAGCGAGCGCTGGTGTTGGGAGGCACAATAGTCTCTTTCTCCCGGCCGGATCACATGCTGTGAGGGAACTGACTGGAATGGCTGTGGATGTTACGGACTCGCGCTGCATGAGGTTAAACAGCTGGTGTCTGCAGGTTTAGCTTGAGCTAGAACAAGCCTCGGATCAAAAGATGCGTTCGTATTCCTCTGCTGAAGCAAAGCGTTCTCTGGTAGGTGTTTGGAGCAGAAAGGCTTTAGTTATTTATTTATTTATTTATTATAAGTGGTTAGCTGACTTTTTGTTTGTTTGTTTGTTTGTTTATGATAAACAGTTTTGTTGATATGTATTTATTTATTTATGATAAATGGTTTAGCTGAAAAATATTTGTTTATTTATGATAAATGGTTTATTTGACTAATATTTATTTATGATACATTTATTTATTTATTTATTTATGATAAATGGTTTTGTTGTCTATTATTTCAGAAAGTTAGTTGTAAGTTAGTTGTTAGTTAGTTGTAAGTTAGTTGTTAGTTAGCTATATCCGTAAGATATCTTGTAATATTATTATCATTATTAATTCATTTATTTATGATAAATTGTTTTATTTATTTATTTATTTATTTATTTATTTATTTATTGTTTAATGAATGGTTTATCTGATTAATATTTATTTCTTTATGATAAATAATTTTGTTTATTATTTATTTATTATAAGTGGTTAGCTGACTTTTTGTTTGTTTGTTTGTTTGTGATAAACAGTGTATTTATTTATTTATGTATGATAAATGATTTAGCTGACAAATATTTGTTTATTTATGATAAATGGATTTATTCATTTATTTATGATAAATGGTTTTGTTTAGTTTTTTATTTTTATTTTTTATTTTTATTTTTAATGAATGGTTTATCTGAGTAATATTTATTTATTTATGATAAATGGTTTTATTTATTTATTTATTTATTTATTTATGATAAATTATTTTATTTATTTATTTATTATAAATGGTTAAGTTGACTAATATTTATTTATTTATTTATTTATTTATTATAAATGGTTTAGTTGACTAATATTTATTTCTTTATGATAAATGGTTTTGTTGTCTATTATTTATTTATGTCGTTGTTGTTGTTGTGGCTTGCGGTCTGTGTCTGTAGTACTGCTAAAAATATATGTCGAAATCTGTATTTTTCTCATGTTTTTTTTATTTTTTAAACGTACATTAAACAAGATAAATCTACTAGTTAATTAGTAGAGTTTGCTTTCTGTATCTGTGCCATGTCGTTTTAATCTGTGTTTCTTTATCCATTGGTATATTTTATGATTTAAGCATAAACCTCTGAAAATTGTGTTTCACTGGAAAACAAGACAGGATTGTGTTTTTGTTCTGTGTGTTATTTGCTCTTCTGTTTTTTTGTCCATTAATTGGCCTAGCTTAGTTTTAGTAACTCTCTCTCTCTCTCTCTCTCTCTCTCTCTCTCTCTCTCTCTCTGTCTCTCTCTCTCTCTCTCTCTCTCTCTCTCTCTCTCTCTCTCTCTCTGTCTCTCTCTCTCTCTCTCTCTCTCTCTCTCTCTGTCTCTCTGTCTCTCTCTCTCTCTCTCTCTCTCTCTCTCTCTCTCTCTCTGTCTCTCTCTCTCTCTCTCTCTCTCTCTCTCTCTCTCTCTCTCTCTCTCTCTCTCTCTCTCTCTCTCTCTCTCTCTCTCTCTCTCTCTCTCTCTCTCTCTCTCTCTCTCTCTCTCTCTCTCTCTCTCTCTCTCTCTCTCTCTCTCTCTCTCTCTCTCTCTCTCTCTCTCTCTCTCTCTCTCTCTCTCTCTCTCTCTCTCTCTCTCTCTCTCTCTCTCTCTCTCTCTCTCTCTCTGTCTCTCTCTCTCTCTCTTCTCTCTCTCTCTCTCTCTCTCTGTCTCTCTCTCTCTCTCTCTCTCTCTCACTCTCTCTCTCTCTCTCTCTCTCTCTCTCTCTGTGTGTGTGCGCATGTTCGGATGTGCGGAGTAACTGGGAGGAGTGCGTGAGTGTTTGGAGCGTGTGTGGCGGCTTTTTTGAGTGAGTTTCTTTTTCTTTTTCCCTTTTCTCTAGTAATTTAGTTTAATTTATTTTCTAGTTATTTAAAGCTGGTAAGGTGTTGTGTAAAATGTCGGCAGATTCCGACGGATTTGCTACGTTAACTGCCCGGAACGGCTGTAAATGTGTTCCTGATGGATCTATCACAGTTGAAGACTGCTTGACTGCTATCAGTAGTGAAATAGGTGCTCGGAACATACTGTCAGCATCTAGAATGAATAAAGCTGTCGTAGTGTTCTTGAAAGAAGAGTCTATGGTTCATCATTTAGTAGAAGTTGGTTTATCTGTAGGTGATGCTTTTCTGCCGGTTTTACCGCTGTCGAGCCCTTCTAAAAAGGTCATTCTTTCTAATGTGCCTCCGTTCATCTCCAATGACTCACTTGAGCGATTACTTGGCCGCTATGGTAAAATATTGATGCCGATTAAAATGATTCCCCTCGGGGTTAAAAATCCCGATTTGAAACATGTGATGTCCTTCAGGCGTCAAACTTTCATGATTTTGAATGTTGAATTTCAAAATTTAGATGTTTCCGTGAAATTGACTTTGTCAGGAAAAGATTATACGATTTTTATCAGTACGGAGTCAATGAAATGTTTCTCATGTGGGATTTTTGGTCACACAAAAAAGAAATGTCCATCTAATCAGGTGGTTAAACAGAATGCGACGGAACCTAATATATCTTCGGAGATAGTGGCTACTACCTCGGGAAATAATAATCAGAATTTAGGCAGTAAAACCGATGAGCGGGCTGTATTTGATTCTGTGTCTAAGGATGAAGAATATCCGGAAGGGCACGCAACGAACAGTCATGCTGAGGATGCAGAAAGTAGTTCTGTGATCGTTAGTGAACTTGATAATGTCAGCGGTGAGACTAGCAGTGCATTAGAGATCGCCGTTGCGGGGACCAGTGATCTGGAGCGGCCGGGCGAGCCAGCTGAGATCGCGGGACTCGTGGATGCGCACGCACCTGCTGGTCTATCACAGGGTGAGGTGGACCAGATCACCGAGGGAGGTGAGACTCAGTCCATTGATATGGATTCTGATAGCGAGGAATCTGATATTGTTGATTTTTACACTGATGTCAGTTCACAAGGAAGTAACGTGGACAGGAAAAATAGTCTTCAAATGAAGCCACCTTATTATACGGTGCAACAAATTAATGATTTTCTGGAAAACACTTTTAATCAGCGAAAACCAAAATTGGAAAAATATTTCTCTGATTTACAGCTGTTTGTTGATTCTTGTGTTATTGCTATGAAGAAAGCTTCATTGGAGGAGCTTGATCAGCCAAAACGATATAGACTCAAGAAACATGTCAGTTTGGTTAAAAAAAAAGATTAGAAGTTAAAAAATATTAATAGGATCATGTTTCTTAACAGGGTGATATTTTGGCTGTTTTTTTGCCTTCTTTTTTATTTCCTTATGACAACCTTAAACATTGGGACTTTTAATATCAATGGTTGTCGCGGTAGTGAAAAGAGAATGGCTTTATTTGATTATTTGCGAGTAAAGAAGGCAGATGTGGTTTTATTACAGGAAACACATACGGATAAGCAGAATGAGGTACAATGGATTGCCGATTGGAAAGGCAATGTTTTGTTAAGTCATGGAACAAACCTCAGTGCAGGTGTTGCCATCCTTTTTTCCCCAAGTGTCAGTAGTCAAGCAGAAATGGTTGAAGTAATGCCTGGTCGGATTCTGAGGGCTGATATTGACTTGGGTGATACACAATTTTCCTTTTTTTAATGTGTATGCACCAAATGTTGGTCAAGAACGTATCATGTTTTTCAGAATACTTTCTAATGCATTGTCACAGTGTCCTCTGGGAAATATCATTGTACTTGGTGGCGATTTTAATTGTACTGTTAATCCGGATCTAGACAGGAATCATGATGAACCGCACCCATCTTCGGCTAAGATTTTAAAGAAATTAATTAATGATTTCAATTTAGTTGATTTGTGGAGGGAGGCCTTTCCTGGGGTCAGGCAATATACATGGCTAAAAGCTAATCCCAATAATATGTCAGGAGCTAGACTTGACCGTTTCTATGTTGTAAAAGCAATAGGGAAGGTTTTTAGTAGCTCAATTTCGCCATCTTTTCTTTCTGATCATCACTATTTGTCTATTGTTTCCGTCTCATGTTCTGGTTTCTCTAAATCACACTGGCACTTTAATAATAGATTATTGCAGGACTGCACCTTTATTCACTCCTTTAATCTTTTCTGGAAAACTTGGAGAGAGGAGAGATGTCATTTTCAGTCGTTGAGTCAATGGTGGGACATTGGTAAAGCACAAATGAAGCTCTTCTGCCAACAGTTCACTGCACATAGTACTACAGCCCTTAAAGAAAACATGAAGATTCTTAAACAAGACATCCTTGGGCTAAGCAGTGACTCTACCCACAATAATTCATCTTCTATTGACTCTGTGGCAAGAGATAAGCTTCTTTTAAAGAATTTATTGGAGGAACGAGGAAAAATGGCACTTTTAAGGACCAGGTTTGCCCAGCTGAATGATATGGATGCTCCTACCATCTTTTTTTTTGGACTTGAAAAAAAGTCAAGAGAAAATAAAATCTTTCATCAATTGAAGATTCCAGGTGGCAGAGTTACAACTGATCAACGGGAAATACAAAGTCATGCTCTTTCCTTTTATAAAGATCTATACTCCTCTGAAACATGTGATGAAGCAGCAGTTGGTGATTTCTTAAGTGACTTATCTAAGATATCTGAAGAGGAGCGTGATGACTTGGACGTTTCTTTATCATTTGGAGAACTTTCTCAAGCTGTTCAGGAGATGAGTGCTGGGAAATCACCCGGTTTGGATGGACTTTCTGCTGAATTTTTCAAGTGTTTCTGGAATATAATTGGACATGATCTTTATGATGTTTTTCTTGAATGCATTGATCAAGGAACTCTTCCTTTGAGTTGTCGAAGGGCAATTCTAACATTAATCCCAAAGAAGGGTGATCTTGGGTGTCTAAAGAACTGGCGCCCAGTATCATTGATCTGTGCTGACTTTAAAATTCTATCAAAGGCATTGACTAATAGACTTAAGAAATATATGGCATCAGTCATTCACAAAGATCAGACTTTTTGTGTCCCCAAAAGATCAATATTTGATAATCTTTTTTTGCTGAGAGACATTATTACAATTGCAAAAATGCACAATTTGGACATTGGTCTTCTTTCATTGGACCAAGAAAAGGCATTTGACAGGGTGGACCATCAATATTTATATAAGACCCTGGAAGCCTTTGGTTTTGGTCCTTATTTTGTTTCTCTCATTCAATTGTTATATAATGACATTTACAGCATGTTAAGACTTAATGGATCATTAACTAGGCCTTTTTCTGTGAACAGGGGAATAAGGCAGGGGTGTCCTCTTTCAGGGCTTCTGTATGCGATTTCTATTGAGCCTCTCCTGGTTTCACTTAGGGGCAACTACGTGGTGTTAACGTTCCCATTTTCCCTAGTGCAGATCCAGTTAAATTAACAGCATTCGCTGATGATATAACAATAGTTATAAAAGATTCAGAAGATGTTTCAAGATTGATATCTTCTTTGGATAGATTTCAACAAGCTTCTTCTGCATGTATTAATTGGGGGAAATGTGCATCTTTGCTGTTGGGAGACTGGCAAGGCGTGGGACCTCCTCAGCTGCCACAGCAATGCAGATGGGCCGAGATGGCTTTAAAGTCCTTGGTCTTTATTTTGGGACTAAAAGTTATACCGAAAAGAACTGGGAAGGCCTATCAGATCGAGTGATCTGTAGAATTCACAAGTGGCGATGGATTCTGCCACAACTCTCCTTTAGAGGGAGATGTTTGGTTATAAACAACCTGGCAGCTTCGATGCTATGGCACAAATGTACTGTTTTGGATCCTCCTAAGGAATTAATTACTGGTGTTCAAAAGGCATTTGTAAAGTTTTTGGGATGGTTGCCACTGGCTTCCTCCAGGAGTCCTTTATATTCCTGTGGCAGAGGGAGGGCAGGGATTAATACACTTAGAATCCAAAATTATGGCGATGAGGCTGCATACACTACAAAAACTCCTGTATTCTTCAGATCAAGTGCCTTGGGTTGTTTTTGGGCTGTATATACTCAAGAGCATTGGAGGAATTGGTCTTGACAAGCAGTTGTTCTTGATGCAGAAATCATTTGTGGAGAAGACACATTTTTTGCCGCTCAGTTTTTATAAATCCGTGTTCAAATCATGGGATTGTTTTAAACTGCTTTGACAGGAGGATGAGCATTATGGTATTGCAGAACCTCTTTTTTTTAATCCACTTTTGAAATGCCATCTAATGTATCATCATCTATAATTGTCAAATTTCTGAATGCTGGCATTACCAAAGTTATGGACTTGATTGATATAACGAAGGCCAGTGGCGAACTGTACCTGAACTAGCTAATCAGGTTGGGATAACCGGTTAGAATTGTTGAGGATTAATTCTGAATTTTAAGACTTCCTTTCCTATGACGCTGATTTCTTTCATTAATAATGTTTTTCAGAATGGGTTGATTTCTCAAGCATTTCCTGAGTTTAAGGTTATTCTTAAAGATTGTGAGTTTGATGATGATAAATGTCAAACAAATTTTCTGAAAGGATATGGGGATTTGATATTTCATTGTATTGAAAAAAGTTATATCATGGCTGTGTTAAATCTGTACATTATGGGCAATTGAAACATAGACCAGACACTAAATGGAGGTCTTGGTTTTCTATTTCTGATGAGGTTTGTCCATCCTGGAGATTGCTGTACAAACCTCCTATTTCGAAGAGATGCGGTGACCTTCAGTAGAGGTTACTGCATTGTATTGTTGCCTCAAACTCTTTCCTTTCAAAGTTTGATGAGACTGTTTCACCAATGTGTCCTTTTGTAATACACTTGACACTGTTTTTCATATGTTTAGTGAGTGTTTCAGACTCTGCCCATTGTTTGAATTATTGGAGAAGATTATTGTAAGATTGGGTTTCTCATATACCAAGAGTTTATTTATATTGGGTTGCCGATATAAGAGGTCTTGGCAACAACAGTGTACACTTGCCAATTTTTTAATAGGACAAGCTAAACTTGCGATTTTAAGACACATCAGTGTAAAATGCTGGTGAGGATGTAAATATGGTGACCCTTTTAAGTCTTTAGTAAAGTCAAGAGTGGTCATTGAATATACTTATTATCAGCATACTAACAATGTGCTTTATTTTGAATGGAGATGGGGTTTTGGAGGGTATTGGTGAATATTGGCGAAACAGGGAATCTGGTATTTAGTTGGTAAATTGTAATGATTTTTTAATGTGTAAATTAAAGTGTTTTAAAAGTCAAAGTCTCTCTCTCTCTGTCTCTCTCTCTCTCTCTCTCTCTCTCTCTCTCTCTCTGTCTCTCTCTCTCTCTCTCTGTCTCTGTCTCTCTCTCTCTCTCTCTCTCTCTCTCTCTCTCTCTCTCTCTCTCTCTCTCTCTCTCTCTCTCTCTCTGTCTCTCTCTCTGTCTCTCTCTCTCTCTCTGTCTCTCTCTCTCTCTCTCTGTCTCTCTCTCTCTCTCTCTCTCTCTCTCTGTCTCTCTCTCTCTCTCTCTCTGTCTCTCTCTGTCTCTCTCTCTCTCTCTCTCTCTGTCTCTCTCTCTGTCTC
>CM040927.1:41130034-41132534 GCA_023029165.1 Gobiocypris rarus | reverse complement strand
GGGCGGACAGATATATGGATTGATGGATGGGTGGACAGATATATGGATGGATGGATGGATGGGTGGACAGATATGGATGGATGGATGGATGGGTGACAGATATATGGATGGATGGATGGATGGATGGATGGGTGGATAGATATATGGATGGATGGATGGATGGGTGGATAGATATATGGATAGATGGATGGGTGGACAGATATATGGATGGATGGATGGATGGATGGATGGGTGGACAGATATATGGATGGATGGATGGATGGGTGGATGGATATATGGATGGATGGATGGATGGATGATATGGATGGGTGGATAGATATATGGATTGATGGATGGCGGACAGATATATGGATTGATGGATTGGGACAGATATATGGATTGATGGATGGGTGGATGGGTGGATAGATATATGGATGGATGGATGGGTGGACAGATATATGGATGGATGGATGGGTGGATAGATATATGGATGGATGGATGGGTGGATAGATATATGGATTGATGGATGGGCGGACAGATATATGGATTGATGGATGGTGGACAGATATATGGATTGATGGATGGGTGACAGATATATGGATGGATGGATGGGTGGATAGATATATGGATTGATGGATGGTGGACAGATATATGGATTGATGGATTGGCGGACAGATATATGGATTGATGGATGGGTGGATAGATATATGGATTGATGGATTGGACAGATATATGGATTGATGGATGGGTGGACAGATATATGGATGGATGGATGGATGGGTGGACAGATATATGGATGGATGGATGGGCGACAGATATATGGATTGATGGATGGGTGGACAGATATATGGATGGATGGATGGGTGGACAGATAGATAGATAGATGGATGGGCGGACAGATATATGGATTGATGGATGGGTGGACAGATAGATAGATAGATGGATGGGCGGACAGATATATGGATTGATGGATGGGTGGACAGATATATGGATGGATGGATGGGTGGACAGATAGATAGATAGATGGATGGCGGACAGATATATGGATTAATGGATGGGTGGACAGATATATGGATGGATGGATGGGTGGACAGATAGATAGATAGATGGATGGGCGGACAGATATATGGATGGATGGATGGGTGGACAGATAGATAGATAGATGGATGGGCGGACAGATATATGGATTGATGGATGGGTGGACAGATATATGGATGGATGGATGGATGGATGGTATGGATGGATGGATGGTGGACAGATAGATAGATAGATGGATGGGCGGACAGATATATGGATGGATGGATGGGTGGACAGATATATGGATGGATGGATGGGTGGACAGATATATGGATGGATGGGTGGATGGGTGGATAGATATATGGATTGATGGATGGCGGACAGATATATGGATTGATGGATGGGTGGATAGATATATGGATTGATGGATTGGACAGATATATGGATTGATGGATGGGTGGACAGATATGGATGGATGGATGGATGGGTGGACAGATATATGGATGGATGGGCGGACAGATATATGGATTGATGGATGGGTGGACAGATATATGGATGGATGGATGGGCGGACAGATAGATAGATAGATGGATGGGCGGACAGATATATGGATTGATGGATGGGTGGACAGATAGATAGATAGATAAATGGGCGGACAGATATATGGATGGATGGATGGGTGGACAGATATATGGATGGATGGATGGGTGGACAGATAGATAGATAGATGGATGGGCGGACAGATATATGGATTGATGGATGGGTGGACAGATATATGGATGGATGGATGGGTGGACAGATAGATAGATAGATGGATGGGCGGACAGATATATGGATGGATGGATGGGTGGACAGATAGATAGATAGATGGATGGGCGGACAGATATATGGATTGATGGATGGGCGGACAGATATATGGATTGATGGATGGTTGGACAGATATATGGATGGATGGATGGATGGGTGGATAGATATGGATGGATGGATGGATGGGGACAGATAGATAGATAGATGGATGGGACAGATATATGGATTGATGGATGGGTGGATAGATATATGGATTGATGGATGGGCGGACAGATATATGGATTGATGGATGGGTGGACAGATATGGATGGATGGATGGATGGGTGGACAGATATATGGATGGATGGATGGATGGGTGGACAGATATATGGATGGATGGATGGATGGATGGATGGGTGGATAGATATATGGATGGATGGGTGGATAGATATATGGATGGATGGATGGTGGACAGATATATGGATGGATGGATGGATGGGTGGACAGATATGGATGGATGGATGGATGGATAGATATAGATGGATGGATGGATGGATGGATGGTGGACAGATATATGGATGGATGGATGGATGGGTGGATAGATATATGGATTGATGGATGACAGATATATGGATTGATGGATTGGACAGATATATGGATTGATGGATGGGTGGATAGATATATGGATTGATGGATTGGACAGATATATGGATGGATG
>CM040927.1:41120034-41125034 GCA_023029165.1 Gobiocypris rarus | reverse complement strand
ATTAATGCAGTGTTCAATACTTGAGACCCTGTTCACTGTTTTGCTAAATTTATTTTTGTGTTTTGGTGAGACTTTTTCTATTGGGATTTTTTTGTGGTTTAAATCAAGCGGCAACATGCCACTGTCTCTCTTGAAGCCAATACGGAAGTGGATTAAACTGCAGTTCATCGACTGGCCACTAGGGACCGGCTCCAGAAGGGAGCAGAATCTCGTTGAGCTCATGTTAAAATGCCCAACTTTACAGCAGAATAAAACATGTTTACAGCCTGGTACAAATTCTAGTTTTGGTCTAAACGGCTAGTTTTGCCCTTCATGACAACTCTGAGGGGGGTGAATTTTTTTATAGCGCATTTGTTTACATTATATTAAGCCTTTAAGTTCTGCATAATTAAGGGCGTGGCCACTTTGAGTGGCAGGTGGGTAGCCATTTATCTTTTGTTTGTTAGTCATCACGTCACCTTAGCTCCGCCCACGTCCCGCCTCTTTGCCCATTTTCTGTTATCCGGGAGTGACGGTTGATGACGCGCTGCCAAGATGGCGACGGCTCTACTTTACGCTTCAAAACCGCTCTGCAGAATCCTATGGGTGACGTCACAGACACTACGTCCATATTTTTATACAGTCTATGGTTTAAATATGCTCAGAGAAAACTTTTGAATGTTTTATTAGGTCAAGCTAAAATGGCTGTCTATGGTAGTAGGAAAAACAAAATTGAACGGAACATGAGTTACAATTTATTCACTTCGATCAAATCTAGAATTCAAAGCTATGGATGATGATCTTTCTTTTGAATTGGTTTGGTGTTATTGGGGCTTTGCTCCCATCATCCCATTAATGTTTAGTTATTTTTGAAGTAGGTTTTTGATTTGATTGTCTAGACAAGGTGTTAATATTTGTAATAAAGTAAAAAAAACAAAAATCTCTCTCTCTCTCTGATAGAGCGTGTGATGGAGGTGCAGTGCCGTGCGGCTGCAGGAGGAGGCGCTGCTGAGTGTGTGTGTGGAGCTGAAGCCCTGTGTGATCTGGAGGAGAGCGGAGGCGATGGGCTCACTCCTGACATGGACGACTCCGAGTCTCTGATGTCTGAGCGGCCCTCGGCCCTCGGCCCTCAGCGGCCCCCGCACGCCTCCTGCTGGGCCCTGGCTCTGTACGGAGACGACTGCTTCGGTCAGGACGTGCTGGAGTACGCTCAGCATCTCAGCCGTCACAGTGAGTCCGCCACACTAGAGGACAAAGCACAGGTGAGGTCAGACGCCACATCTCTTCATATTTACAGTCGTACAGTTTCCGTAAGATGAGCGTGTTCTTTGAACCGTAACGTTTGTTTTTTGTTTGTAGTGTGACATAATTTTCATTATGATTAAACACATTTTACCCAAAATTCTCATGTTTTTGTTTGATTGTAATTATTGTTTTATTTACCTCTACAGTAAAATTTATGTAATTCAAAGATTTATTTTAATCATAATTATCAAAGTATTAAAGGCTGTACAATGACACATAAATAATATATAAATACTTTACAATTTAAATAATATATCCGTGTAATTTTAGTAGCAATCATGTTATTATAGTTTTTGGTAATATTTTACATGTATATTTTTTGTTTTTTCACTTTGATTTCAGTAAAAAAAAAAAAAAAAAGTAAATAAAAAAAAAATCCATATTTTTGCTGTTTTTTATTTATTAATATTAGATATTTTATTACTTCACATATTGAGATAATTTTTAATGAAAATAATGTCACAAATATTATATTATATAACAGTTATAATATTAATAAAAACAAAACTGATTCACCATTATTTGTTTTACTTATTTTAATAATTGTTATAATTATTTTAAACAAACTCTTGATTGTTAATAATATTATATTGCTGTTATTATTATTATTTATTACATATAATATTAATAATAACAAAACCGCCTCACCACTATTTGTTTAATTGTTTTACTAATTTGTTATAATTATTTTAAACAAACTCTGTTATTTGTATTATTATTATTATTATTATTATTATTATTATTTATTACATATAATATTAATAATAACAAAACAGTTTCACCACTATTTGTTTTAATTATTTTGAAAATGTGTTTTTATTTTCTTAATAATATGATATTGTTATTATTTTTACATATAATATTAATAATATGAAAAATATGATTTTGATTTCTTGAGATTTGACAGGGATTTCCCCCCTGTTTTGCTGTGTGTTTGTCCTGTTGTCTGGTCTGTCATGTGTCCTAATGCTAATTTCCGGTGTTCATTTAATGCTAACTGTACTGAAAGGAATTTCACCAGGTACAGTATCCTCAACAATCTTCATTTTCATTGGAAGAGCTTATTTTGAATGAGCCACATGCATCAGAGGAAATACAGATATATACATTTTAATTGTCACAAGAAAGAGTTAGATATTACCCTGATCACATCAAAGAGAGTGCATGATGATGTACAGCAGAACAGACGAGGTCAGTGTGTGTGTGTGTGTGTGAGGCTTTGATGGAGGTGGAGGGCTGTGTTATGAGCGGAGGAACGGAGGTGCAGTCGAACTCCTCTTCAAAGCATCGCCATCGATCTCTGTTACCATAGTGAGAGATACACAGAGTTCATATTGCTGGACACACACCGGACACACACCCTCTTGATGAACACTAGCGCTCAAATTACACTTTACTGTATATTCACACAGAAAATGGGTATTTTAAATTGGATTAATATTTCACAATATTTACTGTATTTTTGATTAAATAAATTCAGCTTTGATCACAGGAATAAATTATATTTGACTATATATTCACATAGAATATTGGTATTTTAAATTGAAATAATATTTCACAATTTTTACTGTATTTTTGATTAAATAAATTCAGCTTTGATCACAGGAATAAATTATATTTGACTATATATTCACATAGAATATTGGTATTTTAAATTGAAATAATATTTCACAATTTTTACTGTATTTTTGATTAAATAAATTCAGCTTTGATCACAGGAATAAATTATATTTTATTATATATTCACATAGAAAATGGGTATTTTAAATTGGATTAATATTTCACAAATTTTACTGTATTTTTGATGAAATAAATTCAGGTTTGACCACAGGAATAAATTATATTTGACTATATATTCACATAGAAAACAGATAATTTACATTAAAGTAATATTTCACAATTTTTACTGTATTTTTGATTAGATAAATTCAGCCTTGATCACAGGAATAAATTATATTTTATTATATATTCACATAGAAAATGGGTATTTTAAATTGGATTAATATTTAACAATTTTTACTGTATTTTTGATTAAATAAATTCAGCTTTGATCACAGGATTGCAGCCTTGGTGAGCAGAAATATATATTTTTAAAAACGTACCGACTGAATGTGTACACTCCAATCATATTCATCCTCTTAAACACATTGGGTCGAATTACACAAAGATATAAGCTTTATATAAGCCAGATTTAGTTGTGGTTATGGATTTATTGATCTCTTTCATGTGTTGTCTCGATCAGGAGCTTCACCAACAGCTGATCATTGAGAGCAGGAATCTGAAAAAGACCAGAAATTTCTACCACAAACTGATCCAGCAGGAGAGAAAAAACAAAGGTACTTCAAAACCTGAAGCCTGTCCATTAATTATGCAATACAGATGTTCCTCAGTCGTCAGATGTGTGTGTGTGTGTGTGTGTGTGTGTGTGTGTGTGTGTGTGTGTGTCTTTGTAGGTTCAGACACAAAGGTGATGGTGTCTAAAGTCAAGCTGCAGTTTGACGAGCTCAGAGCCAAAGTTGAGTTTCTACATTCTGTGAGGAAATATCTCCAGGTTTGTGCCAGTGCGTTTGAAAGACATTTCTGAGTAATAATATGCATTTATGCTTTTATAAAGGATTACATTTATCATGTAAATGTGTTTGATGTTTTCAGAAACTTCAAAATACTAAAAACTAGAGATATGACTATGAAGTGATGTCTGATTGGATAAGCCAAATACAAAGCCATTGTAAAAAATTATATATATTATATCCATCCATATATATATTTTTTGTGATTTGTATTATTAATAATATTAACGATAATGATTATAACTTATTATTATTATTAGTAGTATTGATAATAGGTTGTTGTTACTGTTTGTATTATTAATAATAATAATGATTATAATTATGATGATAAGTATGATTACAATTATATATATTTATGTTGTTATTATTATTAATAAAAGGTTGTTGTTACTTAATAATAATGTTTTATAATTGAAAGTAATAAAATATGAATGTTATTATTATTATTAATAATAATAATAATATTAGACTATTATGTTGTTGTAGTTAATAATATTAAAAACAATATATTCAAAATGAACTATTTCTATCCTAAAATCACCAAAATTATGGACTTGATCCCCAATGTACTGATGAATGTAAACTTTTAATAAACTGTAAGATCAAAATTAAAATGTTGAATTTAAAATGTTTTGCCAATTGAATTATTAGTTATTCACTGAAAATGAATGGTCTGGTCACTATGTTCTTTGTCATATTGTTGCTTCAAGCATTTTATTAAAGCAATACGCCATGTTTACCTATTTTATTTAATTTTTAACACTTATTTAAAATGTTTTAATTTGAAGTGTTTGACATTGCCAAAGCCGCTTTAAGGCAGGCCTCGCAGCTAAACTTCAACAGGTTTGCCATGAAACATTAGTTTTGGATTGATCTATTTTTATTCTATTCTTCCTAAGGGAACTCACAGAACTCTGACAGGAATTCAGTGATGCCAGGGCTGTGATGTGATTGGTTATCAATGCACACATGATCTAATATCTGTGATGTGATTGGTTATCAATGCACACATGATCTAATATCTGTGATGTGATTGGTTATCAATGCACATGATCTAATATCTGTGATGTGATTGGTTATCAATGCACACATGATGTAATATCTGTGATGTGTGTGTGCCAGGTGTTGTGTGTGGATCAGTGTGGT
>CM040927.1:41097534-41107534 GCA_023029165.1 Gobiocypris rarus | reverse complement strand
TAATTTTGAATCATCATTACAGAGGTAAATTGAAGCCATTATATTTCTAATGTTGTTTTGAATGTATGCATTTGTCAGCTGCTGCGTTCCCTGGGATCTGAGCCCGTGACCGTACTGTCCCACAGATCCTAAACTCCGGCTCTTGTTCCAGGTGTTCCTGAAGAGTGATAGCCTGTGTCTGATGGAGGGAGGGAGGCGCGGAGGCCGGCCGACTCTCCCAGACGCACACATCCTGGCCCTGCACATCCAGCAGCTGGAGATCGGCGCGTTCACCATGACCAGCGGGTCATACAAGTGGCCCAAGCTGAGGTTTACAGCTGCATTCATGCATTCAAACTGACATCGCAACATCTTTCAAGTAAACACCTCCGTACTGCCATTGGTCCATTTGGCGATGACATAATATGTGGGGGTGGCTTTGAGGCTCCGCCCCTCAGAGGTGTAAATCTTCTCTGGTTCATTTCTTCTGTTCAGTCCGTCGAGGTCACATGCATAAAATGTGTGACAAACAAAGTCTGTATATTGCTACAAATATGTTCATCGGTCATCTTTAAATCTTTAAAGTCATAACACACACAGTTTCTGCCAGTCTCATGTTAATCTGTAGCCTGGCGTGGCCATACTCAACTCTAGTCAGAATATGAGTCTGGTACCGCTCCATTGGGCTGTGATTATGGGGCGTGTTTCAACCGAGCCAGGAAAGACCTCAATTGGATAGACCCACAACCAATCAGAGCAACGGAGCGACGCGTGACATTAGTTTTCAAAAGTTAACAGAACTCAACTGCACTGTTACCAAGTCCGTGTTTTTCTCCATGTCCGCGGGTTGAAGCGACCCCAATTATGTGATTATATAAACCCAGGAATGCGAATTTTAGCAGGCAACCTTGCCAAAATAACATATTTTGCCAACCAAACGCCTTTTTTTTCCGGAGAACCCCCCGGAAAGTTATTGTTTTGGGCTGTAGTTTTGAGTAGCAATGGCGCAACATTGCAAAAAACGTGGCGACCCTGTCTGCACGCCGCTGGATTAAGTAACAAGAAAATATGAGTGTAAACGATTGCCAGTGTTGTAATAAAAGAATTTAAGGATACACAGAGTACTTCCTAACACGATCATCGTTTCTGAGAGAAATAGTGAAGGTGAATGCATATACGAACAAGTTCTCCATTTAGGATAAGAGCAAATTCAACCCAAAGCGCCTTTGATGACGTGGATGATTACGTTACTGTTGATCATCTGTCCATCATCGTCTAAAGCCCGCCCTGATGATTTCATTGGTAACTGTTTCTGTGTTCATGTATGTCCTCTCCTCCTATGGAGTCCAGACCGAAATTGCCCGAGCAAATAGATCCTTCATATCTCCCAAGAGTCTTTAGTTTATCGGATTTATCAAAGACAGACACACTGTACCGATGGAGGCGTGCAGTTAGCAGAGCTAAAGAGACACACACACACACACACACACACACTATACGTTGTTGTTCACATTATATGCACTTCCGCACCGATTGCCTACAAAACACACACATTTGATGCAGTTTCACTCGTCGCCTGCGGTTCCCACTCGTGACCGGGAACAAACACACACACTTGCAGAACTCCGGAAACACACACTGCATCCACTGTTCCCTTAACACTGGGTTATTTGGGAAGCTGAACAAGCTGATCTTTCCCTCACACACACACACACACACACTTCTTCTACAATGGTGTCTGTGTGTGTGTGTGCTCATGCGGGAGAAGTGCCCATATAAGGAGTTCCACCCTTTATGACATCATACAGGGCCATCCTCTAAAAAAACTTCCCAAAACTTGTTTGAATCTTAAAGGAGTGTGTTTGGCACAAAAATACTCCGTCATACGTACAACTCATGTTTTGAAATGATGTCCATGTTTATCATGAGGATCAACTCTAACAGTGTCAATATGGCAGAATGCAGGAGATAGTATTAGACCCCCTTTATAAGCAAAAATGAAAAAGCTTTGCCGACGCAACTCAACTTCAGCTCACGTACACTACGGGAGAGGCAGCTGCCGAGGGCAAAGGTCACGGACAGTCAGATGTGGCGGTAATGACGCAGCTGGTGATGCTGCGTGCCGTTATGTGTCTCTCCAGGTGTGTGTGTGTGTGTGTGTGTGTGTGTGTGGAGCAGATGGTGTATGATTGGAAATGCTTTGCCCGGGGACACGAGTCCATGCCAGTCCCCCGTAGGGCTGCTTTTGTAGCAGATTCGGAGGTGGACAGACACACAGCTGGTTGTTGTACATCTGTAGCTCACAGAACCAGGTCACACACACACACACACACACACACACACACACACACTCACACACATGTTTGTTTTTGTGAAATGTGGGGACATTCCATAGGCGTAATGAATTTTATACTGCTACACTGCCCTGAAACCTACCCATCACACACACACACACACACACACACACACACACACACACACACACACACACACACACACACACACACACATTTAAATACAATGCTGAAGAAATTAATGTTTGTCTGGACTTGAACTCACTTATGATTTATGAGTTGAGTTGATGATTCATAAAGGGCACAATATACTCATATTTTTACCTCAGCCTGAGGCTTATTACTTCAATGTTTTGTATGAAGAGGTCTTTACATTTGCACAAAAATAGAACCTTTATGTTATAAAAATGTTTTATAACAAAAAAAACAAAACAAGCCCAGTCCAGGTGAGAAAAGTAACGCAAAAGTAACGTAACGCTTTACTTTTCTTAAAAAGTAACTAATGGCGCTTTTCCATTTCCATTACCAGCTCGACTCGACTCGGCTCGCTTTTCGCTCTAGTAAATAACACGCAATCTCTGGAGAAACTATTTAAAAATGGCGCGTTTATTCAGGATACTCCGTCTGGCGCGTGCAAGGATGATGCAGTGAATAGTGACGATTCTCTCTGACCAATCAGCAGTCTGCGGTGTTTTCACCTCACATTTGAGTATCGCCTCGGCTCGCTCAGAACCTCGCTGGAGGTGGTACGAAAAAAAAGTATCTGGAAGCAAGTACAGGTACAACTTTTACTCAGTGGAAAACCAAACAAAGGGGTGTCGAGTTGAGCCGAGCTGGTACTGTGTAGTGGAAAAGCGCCATAATTAACTCAATAAGTTTTTAAGGGAGTAACACAATATTGTAATGCATTACTTTTCAAAGTAACTTTCTGCTCGTGATGTCCTCATCGGTGTGCGGCCAGTCGACATAGTTGCGATCGGGTGAAAGACGGTCTGCCGTTGTGCCTGGCTGGTCAGTTTGCCTTTTTAATAATCACACAGCCCTACAAACCCCACACACATGTTCTACAAAATGTGCTTTGAGTTATTAGACCTTTCCCTTCGTCGTGTGTTGTTTGTGACGCTGTGCTTCTCTCCTCTCAGGAACATCGCGCGTGTGGTCAGTCAGATCCATGCGTTTCAGGAGCATCTCTACTCCTTCCCTCCTGACCTTGAGCTGCAGTCGTTCCTGCGCGGGCGGATCGCACGATTCAGCAAGTGTGACGTCCCCATCCTCGCCTCGGACAACGATAGCAACTTCAACCAGGCGTCCGGCGAGCGCTACGCACACAGGATCCAGGACACGCTGCGCCGGGTCAAAGCCTCGTTTCAGTGAGCGAGCGCAGGCCTGACCCGGTGTGGCCGCTGCTGTGAGGAGCCGATCACACTCTCTGCACGGATGCTGAAGATCATTTCCCATAGATACTGGGATTGAGTCCTAATTATGGAATTTCCTCATTGATCGGACATCTTCACCAGCCGTCGCTTCAGTGCAACTAGTCAAACACACCAGTTTCCTTCTGAAGAATGGACGGTTTTCTTGTGAGGAGACGAAACAACACAAGCTACACAACCAAATAATGTGTTATTCATAGATTCGTTATTGAGGAAATCAATTATATTAATACATTTTAGATAAGATTCAATCGAGGAGCTTGAAACTCCTCCAGAGAATAAAGTATTATACTTTTAAAAAATAGACTATATTTCTACACCATGCTGATCTATTCTTAGAAAATTGGCATATTTTGTGCATAATTTGAAGTATAATTATGTGCATATCTCTATTTTGTAATGCTCTTTAAATTGGGATGCTTTTGTCATTTCCCTGTTTTAAAGCTCACATGCACATTATTATGCGTCTTTCTCAGTAGACTTGAATTCAAATTATGCTCACTCTAAGTGATTATAATTATAATTTAATAAATAGAGGACCTGTTATGCTCTTTTTCAAAGTCTTGATGTTGTTTCAGGTTTTCCTGCTTGAGTGTTGATTATTCCTCATATTCTCCATTGTTGCGGCTCCTCTCTTCCCAGTCTGTCAGTAACGCTCTGTTCAGTTCCTGTCTCTATGAAGCCCCGCCTTCTGAGAAGCACACTGTGCTCTGATTGGTCGGCTGGAGTAGTGTGTGTGTAGTGTGGTGTGATTAGTGTTTAGATATCCGCCCTTCCTGCCTTGATTTCAACACACTGCTACTCAACCAGGCAGTTCCACCCTTTATTCTGCATATTAGTATTATAATGAGGAATATTTGGCAATCTGCTGGTTCTGGAAGAAAACTCAAGACTACAATGGAGGTGTTTCCAGGAGTTCAGGAACACTGACACTGAAGAGAGAGAACATGGAAAAAGCAGAATAGGTCCGGTTTAAGAAACCTTTGGATTGATTTGTAGGCATAAAATACATCATATCTTTTTATCGGTGTGTGTCTGATTAGAAATGACTTTTATTGATGTAATCACTTTAAACAAATAAATGTAAATATGAACCATTGTGTGTGTGTGTGTGTGTGTGTGTGTGTGTGTGTGTGTTATTTTAGACTTGAATATGGTACCTAGCACAGAGTTACAGCAAGAGACAGTGTGTGAACCGCTTGCAGAATCTGTGAAAATGTGAATAACTTTAACAAATAAGAGAGATCATACAAAATACATCATATCTTTTTATTTAGTGCTGTCCTGATTAAGAAAATACGGTTTGTACAGTATAAAATGCATTACGCCTATGGAATGTCCCCATAAAACATGGAAACACAACATGTGTGTGTGTGTGTGTGTGTGTGTGTGTGTGTGTGTGTGTGTGTGTGTGTGTGTGTGTGTGTGTGTGTGTGTGTGTGTGTGTGTGTGTGTGTGTGTGTGTGTGTGTGTGTGTGTGTGTGTGTGTGTGTGTGTGTGTGTGTGTGTGTGTGTGTGTGTTAGTCGTTCCCTGATGATCCATGGCACAGACACACACACACACACACACACACACAACAGCTGTGGTTCATCAGAGAATGACACACACACAAACACACACACAAACATGTTTGCTTTGTGAAATGGGGACATTCCACAGGCGTAATGCATCTATTCTGTACAAACCGTATTTTCTGTCCCCCACACTGCCCCCTGCCCCCTAAACCTACCCATCACACACACACACACACACACACACACACACACACACACACACACACACACACACACACACACACACACACACACACACACACACACACACACACACACACACACACAGCCATCACACACACACACACACACACACACACACACACACACATAACAACACACACACACAGCCATGGATCATCACACACACACACACACACAGCCATGGATCATCACACACACACACACACACATAAACCTACCCATCATACACACACACACACACACACACACACACACACACACACACACACACACACACACACACACACACACACACACACACACACACACTACCCATCACAGGAAACATTCAGCATTTTTAATTTCTCAATAAAACTCGTCCTGTGTGATTTATAAGCTTTTGAAAAGTGTGGTCATGGGTAATGTGCTCATGAGTGACCCTCTCCTGTAATACCTGTGTCATGAATGAAATAACGCGCGGTTTGTTTCGGAGTTTCACGCGGAGGCGAGGAAACGCGCAGGCCGTGGCGCGCGGCGCATCCTCCTCATTGTTCTGCGGCGGATCAAAGCGCTCGAGATAAAGGCTTTAATTGCGCGTCAAAGAGCTCGAGCCTCCTGCCCTATAGATCATTGATAAAGGAAACAGTCAACATGCCGTTATCGCCATTGTCCAGCTAAACGATCCTTTCAAAGGCTCAGACTCATTCAGAGACAGATAACGCGCAGTCCCTGATTAACGGCAGATCTCTGTCGCGAAGGTGCCTCACATGCCATTACTTCGGATTTATCACGAAAATTATTGAATCACAATCTGGGCTGTTTTGTTTGATCATGAAGCCATAATTGGATTGCCATTATATGCAAGTATTTCAAATATTTAAGACTATCAAAACAACTGAATGAGTTTCTGATTGCATGGCAAACGTAGCGCAACATGAAATAAACTCATGCATATTTACATCATTCGAGTCCATTCTAAAATAATTGAATGCAAGTAAAGGGCAAGGGTGGTGGAGGACAGTAGATGTCTTCCCCGAGCTGTGGAGCTTGTCCGGGTGTGAATTAGCATCTGAACTGCTGGTCAATCAAAGTTAATTGTGTTGCTACTGTAATCCCTTTGATCCGGGATGTTTGCGGCGGCGGCGCCAGAGACTCCGCGGGACATCAGTGTGTGTGCACATGGGCCATTTGAGCCACCGTCACCACTGTATGAACACACACAAACACACACACACACACACACACACACACACACACGCCAGAAACTGCATATGCAAAGAGAAACCTCACATTTTCCCAATATTTGAATATTTATTTTTAACCTAAAATGTGATTAAGAGGCTGATATATGAGCAAAGCTCTTCAAATCCCAGAATGTAGGGGTAGATATGTTAAAAAATAAAGCGTGAGCATTAGAGCAGAATAAGCCATAAAACCCCTATCCCTTATCTAGAGGCTGAGATATGAGCAATGCAAGAATATAGGAACAGATATGTGTTAAAAAATAAACATCACTCTTAGTTCTTCTTTAAAGTTATGGTCATTTTACTTTTTTGGAAATGTATATGAATATATATATAGACACAGTTTTTTCTATGTAATCCTGGGATAAACTAACAACAACGACAAAAAAAGACAAAAAAAAAGAATGGCATTTAATGTTTTGTGTGTGTGCTAAAGGGCTTTTTATTTCATATTTTAATTTATTTTGCATTTTTACTATCTGATTGCTCTAGACATTTTTAGTGTGGCATGAGGCCTTTTATTGTATTATTGTATTTATTTATTGTGCATTTTCTCCATCTGATTGCTATAGACACCATGATGACCAATACATGATATAGTTTGTTTAATAAAATTATAGTGCGGCAGAAAAGGCTTTTTATTTTTTATTTTTTATCGCTCTTAGTTCTTCTTTAAAGTTATGGTCATTTTAATGGCATATACATTTTTTTTTTTGGCTATGGCTTTTTATTTTATTATTTTATTTTGCATTTTACTATCTGATTGCTCTAGATAGTTTTAGTGTGGTAAGGGACTTTTTATTGTATTATAGTATTTATTTATTTATTTTATTGTGCATTAAAATATATATATAAATATATATATATATATATATATATATATATATATATATATATATATATATATATATATATATATATATACATATACTTGAGTACTGTACTTAAGTACATGTATGTTGATCAATGCATGATATAGTTTGTTTACTTAAGTTAATAGTGTGTCAAAAATAAAATTAGTTTTATTGTTCTTATATCTAAATATCTCGATTTTGATGCACTCCAGAGTGCAGGGGCATGCAGTAAAAGTACATTTACTTAAGTACACTTTCTGAGTATCTGTACTTGAGTATTATTGCTTTCTGGAAACTTTGACTTTAACTTCACTATTTGACAAATATCGCACGTTTTATACTTCACATCATTTCTATCGCGAGAGTCGAAAGTCGTTTCTGTAGCAGCTCGGAATGTCAGAGGATGATTTTTAGTTTTTTGCAGACAGCCTATCAGTATCAGTCTTTAGGGTCACGTGAAGCTTCAATCTCTGAACACTGATGAGTTTATAGCAAAATGGAAGAAAGGCCAGACTTAGAAAGCATGCTTCAGTTTTCTGAAAAGATTATAGATGAGTTGATTTGGCTTGTACACTTGATGTCTTATAAAATGTAAATGTCTGGGAGAAAGAGTCAACAGTTGGGAGAATATGGGATGTGTATCAGAGGTGCATTCTGCCTTATAGCGACAGCAGCTTTGATAACTTTTACACAATGAGTTTAAGGTATGATGGCATGTCGGATGGAGCATCACTGCATTTACAACAATAATAAAATAATGCATTGACATAAAAAAAGAACATTTTACTAAAGAGAACTTTCACTTGTAATCTTTGACCAGTGGTGCTCAAGTAATAGAGTTGTGTACTTTGTCCACCTCTGCATTCTCGCCTGTAGACACCCCAATATATGATAGGGTGACCAGACACAATGTGTTCCTGGCTGTTTTTCATTAGGTGATGAAAATGTCCTGGTTTTCATTATTTATCATTGGGCCTTTAAATTGACCGGCACTTGGGAAATCTATTGCCTGGGAATCAATGGTCACTCACCCTAATAATATATGATATAAGTAGTGATTGCTCTATAAATCTAAATATTTCAATGTTGATGTGCTCATGTTGTTATCACGTTTATTCGGTGTTGCATTTTATAAATGAGACTTTAGTCATGCAAATCAAAGAAAAAGAGGATTCTTCCAATCCACTTTATTTATGGAACTCACACTTTTGCATGTAAAATAGTTTATTTGATTTAATTTGGGTGAAATGTATTATTAGTACACGCCGTGATGAAGGATTGTGTGTGTGTGTGTGTGTGTGTGTGTGTCTCTGGATGCAGCTGTGTGTGTTTGAAGAGGATGCAGACAGCTGGATGAGCCAGAGGTTCTCACAGACAAGCTGGCGCCAGGCTTTCACACAATCACAGGATATGTAAAGACTTCAATAACGAGCCATTAGGCCTAATGATTGAGAATCGATCAGGCGTTAACTCCTCCATGCATATGTTAATGCGCCGCGCGGTATATATGGAGGCCGCTCCTGGAGGCCCGGCGAACACTCTCGGATTGCACTCGGATAGATTCACTTCCTCTGCTCGGAGACACAGACAGCAATCATGGTGAAGACGTTTTCTGTGGACTGGCTCGCTCAGAGCTTCCATGCTTCGGCTTCTCGAGCGCACCTGGAGCCGGAGAAGAAGACGCACAGGCCTCACGTGCCGTGTGTGGTCCAGCCCAGACCCCCGACATCATATGACAAGGGTTACCTGCAGCCGAAACCGAAGGCCACCAGAGCTGAGCAGAAACCAGAATCCACCTTAACTCCGAGGAACTGCTCGTCTCCAAGCTGTAAGTGCTCATGCGCATTTAATGCATGCATTCGCTTCTACTTTAATGAATTTGTAACGTTGCATGCACGAGATATGCACATGCAACTGGGTTGTGAGCATACATGACCATGCATTCGCTTCTATTTTAATGCATTTTAAAAATATGTATGCATAAGGACTTGCAACTCGGTTTTAAATAGTATAAATGACCATGCATTCGCTTCCGTTTTAATGCATTTTTAATATTGTATGCATAAGGACACGTGAACAGTATAAATGACCATGCATTGTTATTTTTCATTCAGTTTCAGAAAACAGCGGATATTCCTCGGGGTATGAGAGTGAAGCGGCCGCGTCTGAATGCGCGTCAGTCGAAGATGTGAACGACGGCGCGGCGCGCAGAATCAGAACCAAATTCACTCCGGAGCAGATCGACAAACTCGAGAAAATCTTCAACAAGCACAAATATCTGGACGCAGGAGAGCGCGTGAAAACCGCGCTGAAGCTCAACCTGTCAGAGACACAGGTCCGAACCTGGTTCCAGAACCGCAGGATGAAGCTGAAGCGCGAGGTGCAGGAGATGCGCGCGGACTATCTCCTGCCTCCCATGGTTCACGCGCACGCGGTTCAGTACCACTGCTACGACAGAC